>VUQH01068261.1:29778-44474 GCA_015106775.1 Etroplus canarensis
GAAGAAGTTCGCCTGGAATTTCCTACAGGGGGTTTCTTTAGCGGCAGACATTATATTTCAGCGCTCAGTAATAATAATAATAACTACCAAAAAAAAAAAAACCTTCGTGGAGAGTGCGTGGACTAGCAATCCTGCTGTTTCCTATAATGAGTGGGGAAAAGCTCCAGCACGCAGCATTTCTAAGTGAAGAAAACACGAAAAGCACCTAAAAAAAAAGCCTCTTTTAGCGCCTCAGCTGCAGCCAACCGCCGCTGCTGCCTCCCGGTAAATAATGAGCTGCCGTCGAGCTCCTCATCCTCCGGTGATGAATGCCTTTCGGTGCTCGGCCTGCGACCACAAAGCGGTGGCTAATATCCTGTTAGCTTTCCAGCGGGCTGAGGCGAGGGGAGGGAAGCCGCGCTCTCCCGTCCCTTCAGCAGCGACGCGCTCCCGGGCGACAGACCCGATCCGAGAGGAGGCCGGCGGTCACGCGAGGAGGCTGGTGTCCCGGCAGCAGCAGCAGCAGCCGCTCCATGCGAACTTCATCCGCGGCTCCTCTGCTAGGCTAGCTAATGAATTCCTCCCCTGGCTGGCGGATTCAACTTTTGAAAAGAACGGGAATCTGTGGGGGAGGCAGGGAGGGAAAAAAAAAAAAACACAGAAGCTTCGGGTGCTTTTCTCCCGGCGGGAAACGCGGGGTGCACGGCGAGCACCTTTCGGCCGGTCACGGATGCCTAAACGGCTGTTTAGGGCTTGGTTCCATAACTAGCCTGGTTAGCAGCGGCGGCAGCAGCAGCGGTTTATTTTCTTCTCCCCAATGGAACACACACACACAGACACACACACACACACGAGCCTGGAATCCACCGGCTCTCGCGATAACTGCTCGCTGCTGCCACCCACTGAAAGAATATGGTTACTGAAGGCGTGGATACTTGGACAACGCTGGGTACCTCCGGCTGTAATGTGGGCAGAAGTTTTACACCGGGTGCCCTTCCTGACACAACCCTCCGTGGTAACAGGGGCTTGCGTGTCCAAGGTTATGAGCGTTAACTAAAACTAAATGAGAAAAATGATCTTAGTTAGCTGTAATAAAAATAAAAACTAGACTTTTGATTAAAAAAAAAAGAAAAATTGTTTGTGGCTCGTGGGAGCAGCCAGTTCGAAACCCGGTGGCCATCCAAGACCTGCCGGTTCATGACCCCGCCCTGGACCCATATGTGGAGGTGGACCAGAGGCCACAGAGACGTCACCCCTACGCATTGCTGAGGTGCCCTTGAACCAGGCACCGAACCCCCCCCCCCACACACACACACACACACACACACACGGCTCGCCGACCTCCCTCACCGCCTGCTGCATGTTAAAGTGTGTGTGTGCGCATTCAATCTGAATTTCCCCAGCTGGGTTTTAATAAAGTTTTTTGCTTGTTTGTTTGAAAGCTAACTAAAATGACATTGTGAGCTCACAAAGCTAACTAAAATAAAATAAAAACACACAGGAAGTGTCCTTAGGTCTCGTCTTCGCCAGTTGGGTTAAATTTGGTCGGCCTGTCTGATGAGGCTTTGGTGCATCTGTTTATCGAGACTCAGGGTGTTTACGTGATTGTGACTCATCTGCCTTCACAAAGTGTTGTGTTTGTGATTTCTGATCTAAACATCCTAAATCTTCCCCTGACAAACACCACCCATGTTATAATAATTAACAAAACTAAAACTAACACTGAAACTAATAGAAACTAAACTAAAACGAGCAAACCCACTCTGGAAACTGAACTGAATTCCAAACGAAATAAAAATTAAAACTGTTTAGAAAATACAAAACTATAATAACGCTGCTCGTGTCTTCACCTGGAATCGAACCAGGGACTCTTTGCGTGTGAGGCAAATGTGCAGCCCACAGATGGAGGATTAGGGGCCACATAAATAAATAAATAATAGAAGGTTTTATGTTTGTGTTTTGAGGCTAAAGTTGACTCATTACTGCTCGGCAGCTGGAGCCTCCACAAAATGCATGGGGCAGATGAGTCGGTGAAATCATAGCGCAGAATTGGTTTTAGTAGCAGGGCGGTTATGTGGTTATAAGTATTAAGGCTTTGAAGATTTGGTGCACATCTGTTTAGAAGGAAAGCTTGCTCAAATTTGGAAGAGCCGGCCGTGTTTGCGCAAAATGATATAACTGGTGATGGACGGATGGGGGATATCAGTGCTTACATCTACTGTACGTGCGATTCTGACAGCTCATGCTGCATCTCAAGACAGTGTAGAGTTCAGGCCTGTGCACAGTCTCAGATGCAGGTATTATCACAACAGCGGTCCTAATGCCTGGTGGCGCATGGATTCGTACCATAAACTGACGCCATATGGCGTTGCCATTAGTGTTTCATATTACTGTTTTGACTTTTTTTCAGCATCACTGAAGGAGCTGCAGGAATTTCTGGCAAGTCATGGTTGTGGAGTACATGTGACAATAATCTCCTGTATTGTCCATATGTCTGGACTATGAGGTAGGATCACAAAATGGAAGTGTTTTCTTACAAATAAAAGCACCCGGGCCTGGCTAAATTTTGCAAAAAAAAAAATACATCGGGTCTCCCAAAAGCATGTGGGAAAATGAAACCAAGGCTGGACTATTTAAGCACAATTTAAAAAAGTATGTTTGGCGCAAAAACAACACTGTGCGTCATGGAAAGAACACTTTAAACACAGTGAAGCATGGTGGTGGCAGCATCATCCTTTGGGGTTGTTTTTCTTCAGCTGGAACTGGGGCTTTAATCAAGGTGGAGGGACACATACCACATACCAGGCCCAAAACCTTCAGATGTCTGCTAGAAAGAGCTGAAGAGGAATTTCACCTTTCAGCACAACAATGATACCAAAAATACATCCAGATCAACGAAAGAATGGCTTCACCAGAAGAAAATGAAAGTTTTGGCATGACCCAGCCAGAACACAGACCTCAGTCCAACTGAAAATCTGTGGGGTGACCTGAAGAGGGCTGTGCACAAGAGATGCCCTCACAATCTGACAGATTAGGAGCATTTTTGTAAGGAAGACCGAGCAGATATTGCCGAGTCAAGATGTCCCATGCTAATAGACTCCTAGCCAGAAAGACTGAATGCTGTAATTAAAGCAAAAGGTGCTTCAGCAAAGTATCTACATATCAGTAGAATGTGTCTTGTGTGTTCATATGTGATGTTCTATTCTTTAAGTATGTATATTATTCTTATATATATATATATATATATATATATATATATATATATATATATATATATATATATATATATATATATATATATATACATACATATATATATATATTATAGCACCAATTCACAACATAAGTTGCCTGAAAGTGCTTTACACTGTAAGGTTAAGATCCTACAATAGCAGAGAGAAAACCCCAACAATCAGACAATCCAATATGAGCAGCACTTGGCGAATGTGGGAAGGAAGAACTCCCTTTTAATAGGAAGAGACCTCCGACAGAACCAGGCTCATGAACGGGCAGGTTGAGGGGAATGAGAAGGAAAGGGCACTGAAAGCTGAAGGCTCTGCCTCCCATTCTACTTTTAAAAACTTTAGGAAACACCAGTAGGCCAGCACTCTGAAAGAGAAGTGCTCTATTGGATAAATATGGTACAGTGAAGTCTTTCAGACAGGATGGGGCCTGATGGTTTAAGACTTTGTAAGTAGAACAATTTAAAATTCAGTTCTGGATTTAACAGGGAGCCAGTGAAGAGAAGCCAATATAGGGCACATATGGTCTCTCTTTCTAGTCCCTGTCAGTACTCTTGCTGCAGCATTTTGGATAAACTGAAGGCGTTTTAGGACAATGAATTATAAAATCAGAAAAATAGAAATAATAAATACATGAACTAATTTTTCAGCATCACTTTGAGAAAGGATGTTTCTAATTTCGGCAATATTACAGAGGTGAAAAAAAAAGCAGTCCTACATATTTGTTTAATGTGAGCATTAAAAGACATATCCTGGCAAAAAAATGACTCCAAAATTCCTCACAGTGTCACTGGAGGCCAAATAGTGTCATCCAGAGTAAGTATCTGGTTAGAAAGAGTGTTTCTTAGGTTTTTAGGGCCAAATACAATAACCTCAGTTTTGTCTGACTTTAAAAGTAGAAGATTACAGGTCATCTAGGTCTTTATGTCTTCAAGACAAGCCTGTAGTTAAATTAATTGATTTGTGTCACCTGGCTTCATAGATAAATATAGCTGGGTATCATCTGCATAGCAGTGAAAATGTATGCCGTGTTTTCTGATAGCACTGCCTAAGGGAAGCATGTATAACGTAAAGAGAATTGGTCCCAGCACAGAACCCTGTGGAACTCCATGACTAACATTTGTGTGAGAGGAAGACTCCTCGTTTATGTACACAAATTGGAATCTGTCAGATAAATAAGATCCAAACCAGTGTAATGCATTCCCTTTAATACCAACAGAGTACTCTAGCCTCTGTAGTAAGATGTTGTGGTCAACTGTATGGAATGCTGAGCTGAGGTCTAAAAGAACAAGCACAGAGACGAGTCCGCTGTCAGAAGCTATAAAAAGATCATTAGTAACCTTCACTAGTGCGGTTTCTGTGCTATGATGAACTCTAAATCCTGACTGGAACTCTTCAAATAAACCATTCTTTTGCAAGTGATCACACAGTTGTTCTGCAACAACTCTTTCAAGTAGTTCAAAATCAAAGGAAGACTGCAAATTGGTCTGTAATTAGTTAAGACAGCTGGGTCAAGTGATGGCTTTTTAAGTAGTGGTTTAATTACAGCCATTTAAAAGCCTGTGGTACATAGTTTTTAATAAGGATAAATTCATCATATTCAAAACTGAAGAATTAATTAATTGCAAGACATCTTTGAACAGTCCTGTAGGGATGGGATCTAACAGGCATGTTGATGGTTTGGAGGAAGTAATTAATGACATTAGCCTAGAGAAGTCAACCGGAGAGAAGCAGGCCAAACAAATATCAGGAGTTGAAGTTGCCATATTTAATGCTACATCTGTGGGTAAAGTATGGTAAAGTATGAATATTTTTACTCTAATGGATAAAATATTATTTGTAAAGAAATACATTAAGTCATCACTCACAAGAGCTAAAGGAATACATGACTCAACAGAGGTCTGACTCTTTGTCTTTGAAACCTGGGGTTGTTCCTATTCTCTTCTATCAGTGGCGAATAGTAAGATGTCCTTGCTTTGCGGAGGGCTGTTTTATAGATTAACAGACTATTTCTCCAGGCCACATGAAGGTGTTCTAAATTATTGGAAAACAATTTTTTCTCCAGTTTACGTGTTACCCACTTTAAGGAGTGTGTTTGCAAATAAAACCAGGAAGCTAAACCTCTCTGATTTGTTGCTTTCGTTCTCCACAGGAGCCACAGCATCCAGAGTTGTATATAGTGATGTTGCAGCACTATTAACAACTGACCTCTGTGGGAGTAAAGTTTAGGTAGCTTTCCTGCATTGTGTTGGCACATGGCATTGAAGGAAATAATAATGTTGGATGAATCATTTCCTTGAATTTAATTACAGCACTTCCAAATCAATATCTGCTGTAGTGAAATTTGAAATGGTGAGTTGGTTCCTTTACATTTTGTGGAAGGCCAATTGAGTCAAATAATGAATTAAATGTCGTGCTGAGGCTGTCATTTTCAACATCTACATGAATGTTAAAATCACCTTCTTTAATTATTTTATCTGAACTGAGCACTAAGTCAGATAAAAAGTCAGAGAATTCATATAAAAACTCTGAATAAGGGACAGGCGGGCAACAGACAACGGCAGTTGTCAGTTACAGTTACAGTTTTCAAGTTAGGGGTACCCAGGCGAAGAGTGAGGCTTTTAAATGAAGTCTTTCTAGGTATTTGGTTGCTCTGTAAACTACAGTTAAAGTTTGCTGCCACTCCACCTCCTTGGCCTGTGCTTCGGGGAGATTATATCTATCTATCTATCTATCTATCTATCTATCTATCTATCTATCTATCTATCTATCTATCTATCTATCTATCTATCTATCTATATACATACATATATATGCAATTTGAAAACAGAATTTCATTGTAAATGTACAATGACGATAAAGATATTCATTCATTTGTTTATTTATTCATTATATTTTCCCCTAAAAGGTTTGTTTCTTTTTTCAGTTGAATTGCACAGGTTAAACGTCACATTGAAATGTACCTTCAGCTGCTTCCTTGTATTCTCCACAAGGGGTTATAGGTCACAATAAAGGTGGAAACAGTTTTTAAATCATTTATCGCCATCTCATTTTTCTACATCAGATAAACCTGCTATTTTAACATGGGTGTGTTCACGTTTTATGTCCGCTGTAAGTGGATTGATCCACGGTTCGTCCAAGTCCATTTGCTGAACTGTCCTTGGGCAAGATAGTGATCCTCAAAATGCATCCATCAGTGTGTGAGTGTGTGTGTGTGAGACAGGTAAAAAGCCTGTAAGGCATAGAGAAAACACAGCATGAATGTGTGTGTGGGTGGGTGGATGAGGTTTGTAGTACAAAGCGCTTTGAGTGCTCAGTTTGAGCAGAAAAGAACTACAAAAGTACCAGACCATTTACTATGTTCTGTGCACTTTATTACTTCACATCCATGGCAAATTTAGGACCTAACATTTGTTAGGCCAACTGACCTAACATTCATGTGTGTGGATTGCGGGAAGAAACCCACACAGATGGGGAGAACACGCTAACTCTACAAAGAAAGGCCCCAGCCAGCGTTCAAACCAAGAACCTTCTTTACTGTGAGGTTACAGTGCTAACCACTGCACCACCAATGCGTTATTAACATAATTACTATTATTAATGTGTTCTTGACTCAGTGTACCATGCATGGGCACATACTCTTACTACTACATTCTTAAGATTTGGTGGGTTAGTTATTAATGAGCAGGAAACACCACTAATAAACTGCTGAATCACAGGCATCATGAAGAACGTGGGAAAGGAGGCATGTAGACGATTTTCTTGAAAGACTTCAGACCTGTGTTCATTCTTCATGGCATAGATTCAACAAGGTGCTGGAAACATTCCTAGGAGATTCTGGTCCATAATAAGAAAACCCCATTATACCACATCCCAAAGGTGTGGGACATGGTGACTTTGTAGGCCATTTGAGCACAGTGAGCTCATTGTCAGATCAAGAGATTTGAGATAAACTGAGCTTTTTGATATGGCACATTATCCTGCTAAAGGTAGGCTGTGGTGTTTAAATGATGCTCAGTTGGGACTAAGGGGGCCAAAGTTTGCCAAGAAGATGTCCCCAACACCATTACACCACTGCCAACAGCCCGAACCACTGAGAAGATGGAAAGCACAGATGGTTCTGTGCTTTCATGTTGCTTTCACCAAATTCTGACCCAACCATCCAAATGTCACAGCAGAAACAGAGACTCATCAGATCAGGCAACGTTTTTCCCAGTCTTCCACTGTCCAATTTCGGTGAGCCAAGGGGGAGCGCCACCCGGCGTGTTCTTCCGCTGCTGTAGCCAATCTGCTTCAACATGCTGTACGTTCAAGAGATGCTTTTCAAATTTCAAGAAGTTTATCCGCCGCTTGTGCACAAGACAAATTGCTCCTTGAGTCAGTAGATTAAAACAGGACAATAGATGAAAAAGCTTCTTCTTCTTCTTTTGGCTGCTCCCATTAGGGGTCACCACAGCAGATCATCTGCCTCCATCTCACCCTATCCTTTGCATTCTCCAAACCATACATCACAGCAGGTCTCACTATCGTCTTGTAAACCTTCCCTTTCACTCTTGCCGCTCTCCTCATGTCACAAAGCACCCCTGACACTCGTCTCTATCCGCTCCACCCTGCCTGCACTCTCTTCTTCACCTCTCTTGTGCTCTGTCCGTTGCTTTGGATGGGTGATCCCAAGTATTTAAGCTCATTCACCTTGATCACCTCTACTCCTTGTATCTTCACCATTCCTCCTGCCTCCTTCTCATTTATGCACATGTACTCTGTCTTGCTTCGACTGGCTTTCATTCTTCTTCTCGCATACCTCCACCTCTCCAGGCTCTCTTCCACCTCCACCCTACTCTCACTACAGATCACAATGTCATCTGCGAACATCATAGTCCACAGTAACACCTGCCTGACTTCATCTGTCAACCTGTCCATCACCACTGCAAACAAGAAGCAGCTCAGAGCTGACCCCGTATTCCATCTTGTTTCTAAAAGGGCAATGAATAAAAAGATAATAGGCAAATAAAAGTAGAATAGATAGAAAAGGCAGAAATATTACACTATGCATATCAAATCCACCCACTATGAATTATAACAAAAACATATACCCTAACAGTGCATGTTCAATAATTAGTAATGTTGAATCACATTTCATTCTGAAATGGGGAGTAGTATAAGTACCTCAAAAAACTTGGTAAGTTGTACATTTTGCCACTTTCAAACTGCTTTTTAATAATAAAATAAAGCTACAAAGGGCTTGGCGACATTCAGTTTAATTTTTATTTTTTATTTATTTAAAACAATATTTTTTTAATTTTTAAAAAAAAATTCAAAATTTTTTATTTTTTACATTTAAATTTCTTTTTCATTTATTTCTTTTAAAACAATATACATATATTTTTAGTGTGAAATTTTTCTGATTGCTATTTTTGTTTTCCATTATTTTACAATGAACAACAAAGTGATTTATACGTTGGGAAAAAAACAGGTTTCCTTAAACCAGCAGCACAATTTAAAGAATCTTAAGCTCAAGCGCAGCTGACATTAACTTATGGTCTATCCCTTCATGCTGGCAACCAGGAAACATGCCTCAGATGCTGTGCACCACATATGTGTGTATTAATGGCTGACTCAAGCAGAGGCTATTATAAGCAGCAGGTTCCGGCAGACAGCAGCGGATCAGACACGCGGAGGGACAGAGCGGCGTGAATGGACGAGGGACACCGAGGGAGGACAAGGGCCTCTGTTACCTAACTAAACCCAGAAAACGACAACACCCAGTCCCGCTGAAGGATTAGCTCCTGGTCGGCACCGTAAGTGAACCAATAATAACACAGATTACAGGTTTGTCTGTCTGTTGTGTGGTTGCTATAGATATGCACTTCACAAGCTGACCTAACCTCCACTCATGTGTCAGTCCAAACATGGGGCTAAGCTGGAAATTGGATCTCTGGATCATCATGAGTTTTAATGTGGATTAGGGGTTATCTTAATGTGTTTTCCAGAGTAAAGCAGGACATGTAAGGTTATTCATTGCCTATAAGTGTGAGGCTCCCTGGCCGCCACCCCCCCCCCCAAGGTATCCTATGACAATATCCTGGAGATGACACAGTGCAGGAAAATTCTGCAGTGGCATCATGGCCAGAATATATTTAGCTGTTCTCCTCAAACTTACTTTACATGGCAAGCTTGTTAGCAAGGCCTCCAAATAACTTTAAAACAGTCAGAGCAGAAAAAAACTCAAATGAGCCTAACGCAGTATATTGGTCTCTGAGTCTCTTGATGAATGGACAGTACATATGACACTGGGCCAGCAGTTAGTTTCTACACTGCTCAAAAACATTAAAGGAACACTTTAATCAGAATATAGCATCGAATTAGTTAAACGTCTGGGGTGTTGATCTGGTCAGCGAAGTAGCAGAGGGGCCTGTTAATCAGTTTCAGCTGCTTTGGTGTTAATGAAATCAACAACAGGTAAACTAGAGGGGCAACAATGAGATGACCCCAATACAGAAATGGTTATACAGGTGGAGGCCACTGACATTTTTTCCTTCCTCACCATTTTTTTCACCAGTTTTGCATTTGACTAGGGTCAGTGTCACTACTGGTAGTGATACCTCAACCCTACAGAGGTTGCCAGAAGGTTTGCTGGGATTCCAAGAGATAGGCAGTTACACTAGGAGAGCTGGACAGGGCCATAGAAGGTCCTTAAACCATTAGCAGGACCAGTATCTTCTCCTTTGTGCAAGGAGGAACAGGATGAGCACTGCCAGAGCCCTACAAAATGACCTCCAGCAGGCCACTGACCAAACAATCAGAAACGGACTTCATGAGGGTGGCCTGAGGGCCCGGCACCATGGAGCTCGATTGGCAGGTCCACCATTGGTGCTCTGTGCTTTTCACAGATGAGACATGACAGACAGACATGAAAGGGTCTGGAGAAAGCGTGGAGAACGTTAAGTCGTATGTTACACGTGGTGGATCATTGATGACCTGGGGAGGCATATCCATGGAGGGACACAAAGACCTCTACAGGCTAGACCATGACGCCCTGACTGGCATTAGGTGTTGAGATGAAATCCTTCGACCCCTTGTCAGAGCCTACGCTGGTGGGGTGGGTCCTTCATTCTTCCCGGTGCACAACAATGCCTGGACTTATGTGGCGAGAGTATGCCAGCACTTCCTGGAGGATGAAGGAATTGATACCACGGACAGACCCCTACACGCGCCTGACCTATATCCAACAGAACACCTCTGGGACTTTATGTTTCGGTCCATCCGATGCCGCCAGGTTGCACCTCAGACTGTCCAGGAGCTCAGTGATGCCCTGGTCCAGATCTGGCAGGAGATTCCCCATGACAACATCCAGCTTCTCATTAGGAGCATGCCCTGATGTTGTCATCCATACATGGAAGCCATACAAACGACTGAGTATTAGTTTGAGTTGCTGCGATGAAATTTCGTCAGAATAGACTAGCCTGCTGCGTTACTTTCTCTCTTTGATTTTTGAGTCGTCTTTCAGTTCGGCCCTCTGTACGTTGATCATTTTCCTTTCCATCACACAACGTGCCATCTTTTCATTCCTAACACATTACCCAGTCCATATAAGTATAGATGTCCAGCGTGATTTTATTATACCATTGTGATCTGATGTGTTTTGAAAGTGTCCCTTTAATTTTTTGAGCAGTGTACTTATTAGGCTTTTGAAAGCAGCACTCCGTTATTACAGCGTGTTCACTCATTTTCTGTCACTTCTAGACAGAAAATGCATAGCTGGATCAACACCTGATTAGTTCAGGCTAGTACCAAGACTGGAGGCACGCAGAAACATTTGTGCTTGACATCAAAAGATGAATGTCAGGAGTGATCATAGTTTCCTCTTTTATTTCCTGGTTTTCACAGATATAGATATGTTAAGCAACATAGAATATAACACATTTGGGATAAAACCACCAAATTTTTCAAGTGACTCCTGGAACAGAATATTTTGAACTGAATTCGAGTAAAAACTACTTCATATTTAGTAGCATAGCAATTGCTCACAATAACTGTATCAAGTCTACAACCCACAGACCATATTTTTCGTTTCTTCATCAGTTTCTGTCTTTCCAGGCTTTTATCACAGCATCTTTTAGTTGTCGTCTGTTTCGTGGAGTTTCTCCCTTCAGTCTTCTCTTCAGGAGGTGTTCAGTGGGTTACAATCTGGTGATTGACTTGGCCTTTCCAAAGCCTTCCATTTTCTTCCAATGAAACCCTTTGTTAAGGCGGCAGCATGTTTAGGATCATTGTTTTGCTGCGTAATAAAGTTCCTCCTGATTAGTTTGGATTCTTTTCTCCATAAATTGGCGAACTGTTTGTTTCTGTAGACTTCTACGTTCATTCTGCTAAGATTGTCATGAGTTACATCATCAACTCCAGAAGCTGCCATGGAAGCTTTAGCTATGATGCAACCTCCACCCTGCTTCACAGATGTGCTTGTATGTTCAGGATGATCACTTTGGCAGTGGTTTACACATTCGCCTTACAAGTGAAAGGTCCCTGGTTTGATTCTAGGGGGTGACACAAGCCCCTCTCACTTTGAAGCGTTGCGTCAGGAAGGGCATCCAGCATAAAACCACTGCCAAATTATTAATGCGGATTAATCTGCTGTGGTGACCCCTTGGGGAGAATACCAGGGAGCAGCCGAAGGTATCGTACTTTGGTAGAGGTTCATCTTTGTCTCAAAACTTTGTTCCAGAATTATTATGCCTGATCTCATTGGCTCATCATTTTACTGCTGATCTCCCTTTATTGCGATCAGTCTGGCAGTGCTATAGTCTTAGTCCACATGAAGCCGTAAACTGTACGGTGCAGCACAACTTTCTGGCAGTTGACACCTCCTATGGCCATGGTCCTCCCCCACCAGCAAGGGACAGAGGACATGGTGAACTGTCCACAGTCACAGGAGCTTGATGCAGCGATGCCAATACACTTCAGGTGGGAAGCAAACAGTATCTGAAGCACCTGGAAATGGACTCTTTTCATGAGGAGAACAAACTCCCAGATAGAAATCGCACTCAGCTACATGGTGGGGGAAATGTTGTACTAGATTAATGCAGCACTGTCCACTTGCTATGACAGTAAGATGGACAGATGGAATAAATGTATACAGTAGATGTAGCAGCTGCTCTCCACCTCTGTGCAATTACAGTGGGTGAGACAGAAGGAGACAGCAGGGAGTGAACCAGATTTCCAACATGAAGAGAAAGTTTGTACCAGCCAGAGAGCAGCAAGTCACAGTGAACATATTAGCATATATCAACTAAATGGATTTAAGTAACTACATTTTCCTTTATTCTCCAATGGTAACTGTAGGATAAGACAGTATAACAGTAGCTTTATATTAAAGGTTGTAACTTCTGTCTATGAGGGTTGCTGAGGTTCAGCAAAGCTCAGCTTAAAATAATACAGTCACTGGGTGTGACAAGCACTTCATGGCTATGTGCCAAATGGTTAACTGGAGGATCTCAGATCCATAAATCCATTTTCTTATCTGATTTGGGCTGGAAAGTATCCTAGCTGTCATAGGATGAGAGGTAGGACTCAACTGAACAGATCACCAGGTCACTGACACAGAGGCACACATATGGTCAATTTATAACCGCCAGTGAACCTAACACGCATGTCTTTGCACTTTGGGAAACATGGGGGCAGCAATGGCTCAGTGCGTCGGAGGAGGGCTTTAGCGGCCAGAGAGCTGCAGAGGGAGCTGGCTCGATACCCGCCTGCGGCCACCCAAGACCCACACGCGTGGAGGTGGACCAGAGGCCACAAGGACGCCACCCCCTGAGCATTGCCGAGGTGCCCCTGAGCAAGCACCAAACCCCCATGTTGCTCCCTGGCGCCTGAAATGTCATACTTGCATGCCGACCTCCCTCACTGCACGTGTAGAAGCATTGGAAACTGTAATTTCCCCCTGGGGGATTAATAAAGTATAGAAGCAGAGAGGTCCTATCTGAGCAGGAAATTTGAACCCAGAACTTTTTTGCATAATTCAACAGTGCAAACCGCTGCACCACCGCAATCTCATGCCAGATTCTACAATTTCTTGTTTCTTAATACAGAAGCAGACAGACTGATAAAACAGTGCCACCTAGTGGTGGCATTTGCTGTGAAATTTGGCAATTTCGAGTTACAGTTAGTACCTTTAAGTCTCCTTTGAACAGCAGACTGTGATATTTCCACCCCTTCTGTTTGGACGTTGTTAACAGCGTTATACAGAATAATGTTTTGAGGTTTTTCTTCACTGCTCTCACCATTTGTCTGTCATCAGATTCTGTTATTTTTCTTGGCCCACCATTTTGATGCTTATTGGTCAGTGGCTTCCTGCTTTTCATTCCAAATTGTGGTACTGGCTCCTCCTAATATTTCTGAAATACCTCTGCTGGATTGCCCCCCCTTCTCAGCTTCAGAATGGCATGCTTTTCTCCCATAGACTGCTCTCTGGTCTTCATGTTGGTCTGCACTGCAGTCTTCACAGGTGAAAGCCAAAGCTTAAACAGAGAATAGATATCCAGGGCTGCTTAATAAATAAGCGATCAATCACCTGGGTAACAAGAAACACCTGTCGCTAGTCATGTCCCAATATTAATTGACATATAGAAGCAAAAGCTGAAAGTCTGGGCTCTCTTCTCATATTCAGATTGGAGCAGCAAGGCCGATACAATAAATTCACAGTGTATAGAAAAGACACATGCCTAGAACTGTGTGAGCCTAAGATTTACTCCTTCTCAGTCACGGAAACACATTAAGGATGTTTACTGCCTCACACACCTGATTGCGTCTGACAGATAGCACTGATATGGGCTAAATTTAGACAGAATCGGAGACTGTTTTGATACGCGCTGATAATTTCAATTCTTCATACTGGTTTCCATGATTAAACTGACTGAACACCAAAAGCAACTTACAGTGGGTATGGAAAGTATTCAGACCCCTTTAAATTTTTCACTCTTTGTGTCATTGCAGCCATTTGCCAAAATCAAAAAAGTTCAGTTTATTTCTCATTAATGTACACTCAGCACCCCATCTTGACAGAAAAAACCAGAAATGTAGACATTTTTAAGTATTCAGACCCTTTGCAGTGACACTCATATTTAATGCACATGCCGTCCATTTCTTCTGATCCTCCTTGAGATGGTTCTGCTCCTTCATTGGAGTCCAGCTGTGTTTAATGAAACTGATTGGACTTGATTAGGAAAGGCACACACCTGTCTATATAAGACCTTACAGCTCACAGTGCATGTCAGAGCAAATAAGAATCATGAGGTGGAAGGAACTGCCCAAGGAGCTCAGAGACAGAATTGTGGCAAGGCACAGATCTGGCCAAGGTTACAAAAGAATTTCTGCAGCACTCAAGGTTCCTAAGAGCACAGTGGCCTCCATAATCCTTAAATGGAAGAAGTTTGGGACGAGCAGAACTCTTCCTAGACCTGGCCGTCCAGCCAAACT
>VUQH01068266.1:0-10156 GCA_015106775.1 Etroplus canarensis
CCAGCAGTAGTCAACAAAGAAGAAGTGGTTGTGCTGTGAACATGTGTGCTTTGTGTGTTTTTGTTCTTTTGCCTGAATATCAGATGTGTCTTCAGTTTGATTGACCTTTGTGCTACTTGAGCTTGCTGTTGGTTTGTTAGTGGTTTCTAGGAGGGTAAATGGATGAAAAGGAGACGGTTGTGTTAGCGTTTGTTGTCCAGCTGCAGCATTGCATGCTGGGAAAAGTGTGAGTATTTGTGATGCGTAAATAAGATGTGTAGAGGGTGTTGTTGGAAGGTGGTTGTTGTGTATTGAAATGTTGTGGAGCGTGGTCCTGGTGCAGCGTGTGGTTGTGTGTATGATGAAGATGGTGAGCGTAGCGAGCAGGGTTTGTGTGTGAAAGACTCGGGCGTGTTTGAAGCTAGCAACTCATACTTACCTGGCAGGGGAGATACCATGATCAAAAAGGTGGTTCACCCAGGGCGAGGCTCAGCCATTGCACTCCGGTTGTGCTGACCCCTGCGAATTCCCCAAATGTGGGAATCTCGACTGCATAATTTCTGGTAGTGGGGGACTGCGTTCGCGCTCTCCCCTGATCTCATGTGGAAGGAAAAAAGGAGTTAGTTTTGTTTTGTCCCCACCAGGGGGTGACAGAGTTAAGTGTTGTGCCTATTTGACTGCACGTTCTTTGTCAGTGACATGTTTTTTATTTTGTTGTCTTTATTCCTCTGGAGTCTAGGGTATAATTGACTGTTTTGACTACTTTTGATTTTCTCTTTTATATTTCATATTAAAAACTTGTGCAATTTTTTCAGCACAGCCTCACTGTGTAACTTTGCAGGGTTTTTTTTTCATTTCATTTTGATAAACCGTAAATAACACACTGGACCTAATATTACACCAAAATGTTAAACATGTTTTTAGAACTTAATATGAAAATATAAAGTGTAAATTTTGACTCCAGAGGGTTATTAATGTTACCACAGAAACGGGAAGTCCTAACCAGGCCATGTGGAAATCTGTGCAGCTGACTTCTGCAAAACATTAGTGCCACGTCCAGCAACATCAGCAGCTCAACATCAGCTCCCCTGATCGCATGTAAAAGGCAATTTGTTGTAAATTTCTCTCTTTCTCCAGTGGAGGTCGACAAAGATGTTCTTATGAGTCTTGTAAGACTTATAATTTAAATTTATCTCTTCAGGAATGGAACTCCTAATGTTCTAGAAGCATCTTGTATGTTAGTATATATGTAATCTCTTCTGTTTTAATTAATTTATCAAAAATATGATAAAACCTCATTTAAGGTAAGAAAAGATAAGACTTTATTCCATGAATGGGAAATTCAGTCGTTACAATAGCAAAAGAGACATATTAACAAGATCATACCAAATATAAAAATACAAAATAAACACAATCTACAGTGATACACGAGTATAAACATGGAGCAAATTAGGTAGTGGGGTGAATGAAGTGGCAGAACAACAGTAGTGCAGAAGTGTCATTTTAAACTATATTGCAGTGCAAAAAAATACTGTCCAGAATATAACAAAGAATGCAGATTCATTGCTGAGATAGACCAGTGTTGTGCAGTCTGATGGCAGATGAGATATATGACCTGCGGTAGCGCTCCTTTCTGCACCGAGGGTACAGTGGGCTTCTGCTGAAGGAGCTACTTACTGTAGTTCTCCCACAGTTTCACGAAGGGGGTGGGACGCGTTGTCCATGATGGATGTCAGTTTGGACAACATTCTCCTCTCACCCACCTCCTCAGTGGAGTCCAGAGAGCAGCACAGCTAATAGCACAAGTGTGTGTTTTTTTTATGTTTGTGTAATAAGAAGGAAGAGGATGCAGGGATAGGGTGAGATGGAGGCAGATGATCCGCTGTGGCGACCCCTAACGGGAACAGCCGAAAGAAGAAGAAGAAGAAGATACATCATTCATGTGATCTCTTTTAATAATGTACAGAAAACTGGATATAGTTGATTCCTAAATATCACATAGTGAGTGGCCAGTGACTGGGGGTGGAGTTAAATTCCCAGTCTGAATTACTGTTGCAATCTGCCTCTCAACACTTTCCTCCAAACAGACATTTATATTTACATTTAGAGGGTGACACATTTAACCATATTTTAAATATTAACTAGCATTAAGTCCAGCAGTAACACAAAAAAGGAGAACAGCTTTCATTGTGTTGTGGGAGTCTGCCTGTGTGTGTGCTACTGGTACAGAGAAGAAATGTGCAGATGTGGGTTCCTCCACTGTTCTTCAGCCAGTAAAAACGCTCTCACGTGCTGTAAGTCGAAGGGAACATTATCAGAAATGTTAAAGCGCTTCAAATACCCACCGGAGGCCGACAGAGCTCTGTCAGGTGCTGTGTGGTTTGTTTGTTGCTTCTTGCTGATCACCACCGCTCTTATTGATGTAGCGTCTGTAACCTCTGTAAACATAAAAATGTAATATTAATGGAGTTAGTTGTTTGTTAAGATAAAAATGTAACACATTATATGTAAAGTGAGCGAAGACATTTGTACAGTTTTGGCTCATCAGTTTGATTTGTCTGTAGTTGCTGCCTACACCTCTTAAAGATCAGTACTGTTCTCTTGCTCTCCAAGATCATGTTAAACAATCTGCTTGAAAAGCACACTGCTCTCTCTGACATCAGTCGTAGTTAAAGAAACCTGGACGCTTACAGATGGTCTGATTAAATGACCGGTGGGTTGTCAGGGTCCTCCGTGTCCAGGGTCATGTCTGATGGTTCACACTCAGAGGCTGTGACAGGGGGGAGTCACTTGTTTCCATCACAGCGGAAGAGCATTTAGCGTCTTCTGTCTCTGACGTTTCTCCACATGCTTTTCGCTCTTCAGCCTGCAGCGTTTCGGCACCTCGTGGGAGAAAATTGTTGGCACAGCCTTTGTTTATAACCATCAGCCCCTGTTAGCTCCTTCAGCAGCCATGGTTGACAAAATGACCCAAGGGCACCAGGAGAGAAGTGTGGGGAACATTCAGCTCTCCTCTTCTTATCACTCAGAAGGCAGTGAAGACTTAAGGCGCCGTTTTTGTTGCCTTTTATTGGAAATTGCAATCAAAAGCAGCGCAGTGTTTATGTATATCCACTGTTAAATAGTAAAAGAAAATATAGCCACAAACAACAAGTCACATTTTGCAGCCAGTTTACATCATCAACCCAGAATGCTGGGTAGGTGAAATAATGGTGAATGGTGAAAAAGGTAGTAAACATTTAAGAATATTAAAGTAATGAGGAGTTTTCATCTGTCACTGACAATGAATTTCAGTAGAGCAGGGCAATAACATACGAAAACCATCAAGTGCTAATAGTCGGAGTTTCCTTTTATATCTTTATTTCTTCAATAAACCTTATTTTTTCAAGAAGTATGTAACGGGGAAAGCGGGTATGAAAGCGGAAGTGGGAACGGCTGTTGAGATTCACTTCTTCCTTCATGTTTGGTATGCGACCTTGTGTGTTTGGTATGCGACCTTGATGCATGCAATAAAGGCCCTTGAATTGTGTTTTGTGGTGGATTGGGTACTAAACCACCTGCAGGCCTCTAGTGTGTATTAACTGATAAATGCCATGTGTTTGCCACAATGCCAGCTCATTGCACCACTATCTTTTTCTTTAATTGTGGTTTTCTTTTTGTAACTTTTAACCCTTTGATAATAAATTGTGATACTTCTTGATACTGACCTCTCCTTCCGTTTGTTCTGGTCTCGTTCCTGGGGGGCCCTAGACTGGGGGCTGGTGTGAGCAGCATTGAGCCCTTCAGTGGCCAGTATCCAGTTGCTACAAGTATGATCTAAATGTAAGTTTCTGGGTTGTAAATGTTGGCCTTAAAGATAATAGCTCTTATTTCTAGGGCACTGCTTTAAAAGTTACCACCACAATACAGTCAAAATTTTTATTTGAGCTAAGATTTTCAGGAAAAATTCTACAATGTGTAAAAATGGATGTTATATTTGTCTTTCTTAAAAGAAGAAAAATGATTCTAAGCTGGAGGCATGAATGTTGCACTTGCGTAAGACACTGCTGATGATGGCCATGGGTTTTTACTTTTTATACCAGCTCCAGAATAAAGACAGAGTCAGAGTAAGAGCAAGTCCTGTGTGTCTGTACCATCCTCCCAGCACCACAAACATAAGGAGACACTTCCACCATAAACTCACTACACTGACTATAGTGGAGGTCTTCTCAGAGGGAGATGAAGTCACTCTCAGATGCACAGCTAAGTGGAGATGGTATGCGTGGTTCATGAAGCCAATCAAAACAGAAGGAAAAATCACTGACATTAGTAAGTTTAATGAACAACAAAGCAGGATGAACCTTTCTAATAACAGCCTGGTCATTTCTAATGTGTCAGTGGAAGATGCAGGAGAGTACTGGTGTGCAGTTATTGACTCAGACGGTCAGTGTGTGTCAACAACAAAAACTCTTCTAATATACAGAGAGCCCTTTGGGGTTTACTCCACCTTCTACAGAGTCAGGTGGATGCTGCTCAGCAGTCTGCTGCTGCTGCTGCTGCTGCTGATGCTTTGTGTTGTTGTGGTTTGTGTGACACAGAAAACCAGGAGAGGACAGCAGCTTTCAGCTAAGACACACACTTAGTATGATGTTCATCAATTATTATTGTATTAATTTTTACATTTTAACAAAATTAACACAATACTTTGTATTAAATGCATTAAATTCTGTGATTTTAAATATTCTGAAGAATGTATTTTTATTCATTATTGTATTTATATAAATTATTATATTGATTACAATGTATGACTCTTTTATTGTCATACCACTAATTGTAAATAATAATAACAATAAAACTTGCAGTGGTGGCATTAAAAATGGTCAATTAATAAAGGTAAACAAATAAAATGTTGTTGTCTCTAATGTAATTATGGTCTCTTGACTTATATCTTCTTTACGTGTACACATGTTTTATATGAAATGTAACAATTAAGTGATAATTTTTTTTTATCTGAAGAATTTGAATTTGCATGTTATTCAGATTTCATTCTTGCATCGGTCAGTATTGTTAGAGTATAATTTTGATTGTTCTCCTGTTTATGTCAGTGATCAGTTGGTTCAAAAATAAGTGTTAGAAACCAGTTTTCAATGTACTAGTTGTTTTGATTCTTGCAGCTAGTGGTTTACACATTTGCCTCACAAGCGACAGGTCTCTGGTTCAACCTCAGGTGGGGACACAAGCCCGTCTCACTATGGAGGAAGGTCATCCATTGTAAAACCTGTGCCAAATTGCCATGGTTTTGTCAGGAGGGGCATCCAGCATAAAACCTCAGCCAAATTACAGATGTGGAATAATCTGCTGTGGTGACCACAAGGGAGCAGCCAAAGGTTTACTTTTATTCTTGCAGATTTTAAAGAAGTGTACAGGTAATAACTATGATCTCTATCTGCCACATTGAAGTGATTCATGAATCAAAAATGTGTCTGTATACTAAATATTATGCACTTAAAGTAATTGTGATGCTAAAACTGTTGTACTGTTTGCCTTCTTAAGTACAATTATGACTTTTACCACTGTAAAGAGTATAAATATTTATTCACCATAAATCCATGTTAAACCTCTGTGAAATTTCCTGTGGCTCCCTTCCTAATGTGTTATAGAAGCAGAATACCGGCAGTTATTATTCCACATAATCAATGTAAGAAAAATATCTTGCATACCTGATGGCTGTGGTCACCACCACAGTGGTTTATGCAGCTGTGACTCTGTTTAATTAAGATCAGCATGGTGAGGGTGTGTGAGAGGATGGGTGACCAGTGTGTAGAGTAACATAAAATAAAGATTTGAATTAAAGAAGAGCTCCTCTACACAGATATATGTAGGGTGACCAGATCGGAATCAGAATACTTCATTAATCCCAGGGGGAAATTGCTTGCGTTACAGGCACTCCGTTCATTATGCATAAATATGAAGATAAGATCCCAACAAACTAAATGTGAGAAAAAGAGGACGCTTGTGTGTGACAATGTGGGGCACATGTCTAATATTTAAATGCATTTAGCACATGAAGGACAGATTTATTTTTATTGTTTTAATGTGACCTTTGCAACTCCCTCACTTAGTAAATGGAAAGAGCCTAAAACAGCTAAAGTTTCGTCGTATGCAGCAGTGTTCTTTATCAGGAAGTTACATGAAGCCTAATAGATGATACGTCTCACAGTATCTGATCAACAGACACGGCAAAATGTTAAACTGAAAGCTGATAAGTAAATACTGAGAATTAAGAAGGAAATTCTTCAATTCAAAAAATCTGATTAAAAATGTCACACTAATATTTATAATGTTTTTACATTTAACAAGCTAGCAATTTGTGGCTGTTCTATATACCTTTTTTCAGACATTTTTCAAGAAAAACTTTGACACACACACACGTCACTGCTTTCTTTCTTAAAAAACTCAATTATCTAAAATAGTTAATTCAGAAAACAATAACCCTTTATATGTTCTAATGTCCTCTTATTACATTTTTACAGCTTTTTTTAACATTGATCAACTTTTAGTCAAGTTACATCACCCAGTTTATGAACTGAAGAGAAAAATTAGACCATAAACATGTAGCCTGGTCTTGTAAATGTCACATGAAGACTAACAGATCACAGCTCTGACAGTATCAGCCTGACCCTGAGCTTTTAACCGCTGTGGAAAGTCTGTATCAGTCTTTTTACGTCAGGTAATAAAATAAATGTTATACTGAATGCTGATAGATGAATACTGAGTAGTTTGAGGGCAGCTGTGGTTTAGCAGGTAGTGATTCGATCCCCAGCTGCTCCAGTCTACATGCTGAAGTGTCCTTGGGCAAAAGACACTGAACTCAGAATTATTTCTGATGCATCTCTTGAGTGTGAACGTTTGTGTGTTAGTTAAATGCACTTAAAGGCATAGAATAAAGCCCCATATGAATAAGGCTTTTAGTAAAAATCACTTTGAGTGCTCAGTTATTGTCAAAAAGTGCTGTAAGCCACCTATCCCGCAGAGTGATATGACTCTTGAATTTTTACCCAAAATGCACTTTCTGAAGTTTTTTCCAGTGAATTATCAGAAAACAGATCAAACATCCAGAGTACCAATGCTTGTTTTAGTCATTACATCAGAGACATTAAATGGTGCCACTGACACCATGATATATACCATCATACTGATGCTCAAAGCTGGTTACAGAGAAAATCATTAGCAGTATTTGGCTTTAGATTGTGAAAATTGAAGTGAAGGTAAAACTGGTTTGGCTGCAGTTTTTAACAGAGCTTAAATGTGTTTTTCAACCCTTAAAATTTCATGTTGCTGTCTCCTCTACTTATGGAGTGTTGAGGCCTCAAAAATGCTGGAAAAATAATGAATATTAAAATGTGCAAAAACCAACCCACCCCAATGTTAGCCTGAAATGCTCAAAGTTTTCATAGTATGAAGGTAAATAGTTTGCATGGCCTCATCAAATATATTCTAAATATACTGTACAAAAACTGAAAGAAAGTCAGCTGATTCTGAGTAATCATATGTATTTCTTTTTAAAGATTTGTCTGAGTTTATATGATAACTAACCTTGGTTCCTTGATGGCTTGGGGTAAGTCAGAGGGTTCAGTGTCTCTCTGAGGATTAGAACAATTTAATACAATTTCAGTTTTTTCTTGGTTAAGCTGTAAAAAGTTATGTGAGGCCACTTGATAATGTAGCCAAATGTGTCAGTGCCTCTTGATGTGATAAAGAAGTCACGTTCCTCCTCCAACCACAAACAGGAGGCTTATGACGCAACCAGTGTCAGTGTTTGTATGACAGTCCTGAGGAGACCCCTGAGCAGGATGGCTGCAGTCACACACCTCTGCTTCTCCCTGCTGTTCGCTCTCATCACCAACATTCATGCAAAAGAACTTATTGTCATAAGACAGAAAGGAGACTCTTTTGACTTCAAGTTCCCAGGGGAGAACAACTCTTGCATAACATCCAGACTTGCTGGTGAAGAAATGCTTGTCCTGTGGAACATCTCTCACTTCGGGAACATAAACTTCACAGCACATGAAGATTTGGTAGAACGACTCTCAGTTTCTGACACATCAAATGCTTCTTCCATTACAATCCACAACCTGACCCACTTGGACTCTGGACTGTACCAACATGTGTGCTGGAATGGGGGCAAAGTGACAGAAGAGAAAAACATCAGCATCACTGTTTGTAGCACAGTAAGTAAGAATGTAAGTAAAATATTATGTCCTGAAGCAACACTGGACATACCATGTGATGGAGCAGGTGACAATCTGACGGTCCAGTGGATCAAGCTTGAGTTGATGCGTCAGATAAAAACGTGGCCAAGACGTTTAAAGGACCCAACGACTTTGACGGTGGACAGTGTAAAAGAAAGTTTCCTGGAGGTGAAAAACACATCAACGCTTCATGTCACCAACATCCCATTGTTTTCTTTGTACACCTGCCTGGTGATGAACAGACAACAGTGTGTTAGCAGTCATTCTGTATATTTGAGGAAACTAATGAAAACAAACTATCACTCGGTGGGAGAGTCAGCCGTGCTGCAGTGTCCCTTCACTGATTTCATTCATGGCCGTCCCCCAGTTTGGTTGAAGCTGGTAAATCGCTCCAAAACTTTCCAGGAAGTTGGTCAAAACTACTCGCTGGTGTTTTCATCACTGATGTTAAATGATTCAGGTTGGTACAACTGTGGAGGTCAAACCATAAAACAACAGTACCTGCTTGCGGTGTGCCCCAAATTTGGTCCGCCTGCAGTGGAGGTCTTCTCAGAGGGAGATGAAGTCACTCTCAGATGCAGAGATGAGGGGAGATGGTATACATATATATGGTTCATGAAACCAATCAAAACAGAAGGAAAAATCACTGAAATTAGTAAGTTTAATGAACAACAAAGCAGGATGAATATTTCTGATAACAGCCTGACAATTTCTAATGTGTCAGTGGAAGATGCAGGAGAGTATTGGTGTGCAGTTATTGACTCAGACGGTCAGTGCGTGCCAACAACAAAAACTCTTCTAATATACAGAGAGCCCTTTGGGGTTTACTCCACCTTCTACAGAGTCAGGTGGATACTGCTCAGCAGTCTGCTGCTGCTGCTGCTGCTGATGCTGATGCTTCATGTTGTTGTGGTCTGTGTGACACAGAAAACCAGGAGAGGACAGCAGCTTTCAGCCAAAACACACACTTAGTATGATGATGATGATGGTTATCATATACACAGGGAAAATTATAAGCTGAATTGTTACATCTTATTTTAAACTAATTTGTTTTTGCTATTCAAAATTTAGCTAAAAATTATTTTCACTTTTTTTGTTATTAATAGATTAAGAATTATCAGCATTACTACTACTACTTAAAACAATAATAATAATAATAAGAACTACCAGTGGTGGCATCAAACGATTATTGATGAGCAAATTCAACAAAACATCACTGCTGTGGCTATCCACCTGTGCTCTTTGTCCTTTTGACTTCTAACTTGTGTATTTGTACTCATATTTTGTTTAAAAATAATGATTTATGACTTTTTGTTATATGTGAAGGATTTGGATGTGCATTTTATCAGTGTACTCTTCTATGTATTGTTAGATTATAATTTTGAATATCCTCCTGTTTAAATCAGTCAGTGATCAGCTGATTCTATAATAAATGTTAGAAATCAGTTTGAAATGTTATTAGTTGTTAATTCTGGTGTGAATCATTATCATATCACTTTGAAAATGTATTCTGTCATTATTTAAGACCAGATTAATTACCATTTTTACCCACACTACATTCTTTTAATTTTTGTAAATTAATTATATTTCCTCTTCATCACTAACATTTAAAACTTCTGAGGCAGCAGACTGGATACAGCACACACTTCATAAATTGACTTTATTGCTTTGACTGTGATTTTAAATTCTCCATTTTTGTTAAGATTTATTTCTGAAATAAATGCATCCAAATCAAATTTAATGGGCTGTATTTTACTGTATTTGATCTTCATATACGTTCAGAAAGCTAAATGTATGCCACCACACTTAATGACATCTCTAATGTGGAGTGAAGCATGTGAGACATCTGTTCTATAATTTTCTAATATGATTGTGATTGTTTCTGATGGAAATGCCTGTCTGTGTTTATTTCATCTTTTTTTTTTTTTTTTTTTTTTGGAAAGTTT
>VUQH01068277.1:4363-58391 GCA_015106775.1 Etroplus canarensis
GGGATTACCTTGCTCAGGGGCACCTCAGCGGTGCTAAGGAGGGGGTGAGCTGACACCTTCTCTGGTCTGGTCTTCAGTCCACCACCATATGCACTGGCCCAGTACAGGGTCTTGAATTGGCCCCAAGTAGGCCACCAGGTCCACATTGGTCTTGAACCAGTGGCCTTCAACTCTCTGATTCCCAGTCACTGCCACCCTCCAACTTAAAGTATAATGTGTGTTTGCTTATTACACTATAATTTCTTTCTTATTTCTTGTAAAAACTTGAGTTTTTACATCCTACTTTAAAAAAAAAAACTACATTAAAATGTCACTTTACATTTGAGGGAATTGAACCCTACGTTTAAATTTGTCCATTGTGGGACTAATAAAGGATTATCTTAAGTCTCGGACCATATTACAAAGTTCCACTGATATATTTGAGTTTTGTTCTTTTGTTTATTTCTGACGGCATGAAATAATAATAATAAGGGTGCTTCTTCCACCAAGATCAATGCCCATTCCCACAATTTTAAAGGCAGAGATCTGAATCTGCACCACTTTAATAGCTTTGCACTTTTGCTCATTCTCCATCATGCCACCAAGCTTCATGAAATTTAGTTTTTTGCTTGTTTTGCTGAAATATAGACAAACAAACAGTATTGATCACATATCCCCCAAAAGTGTGTATGTCATATAAATATGGCATATAAATACAATAGGACTCTTTAGGCTTTTATAACACATTTCTAATAAAGAGATACATTTAAAATTGTGATTCGGAAATTCAATTTTAAGACTCAAAAATCTAAAGAGATAATCCAAATCTAGCTTTCAGCTTTGGGGAGTTTAAATGCTGCATTTTCAAGAGATTTTTCAAGAAGTTCTTAATATAATGTATATTCCTGAACTCTGCACATATTGTACATTTTTCTGTTTTTTTCAAATTGTTTTTGTATTTCCTACACATTTTCTATAAAAATAGAACATACTGTCCTTTTTTTTTGGTGGTGATGGTGCTATTTTATTATACTGTTTCTATACTTCCATGTACTACTGGGTCACTTTGTAACTAGATGCAGGTACAAAAACACATTTCCCTGGACAGTGTACTGTGTATATTTGTGTATGTGACAAATAAAGCTCATCATATCTTAAAAGGTTTCTAGTAACAAAATAAATACAGTAAGTGCAGTGAAAATGTTTTGTGGTATTCCTCACATCTGAGACCTTTAAGGTCATTCATTGCCCTTATGGTGAATAATCCTTTTCATATAGTTCTTTTTTAAATGGGGGTAGTTTATATCACCTAATTGCCATTTTGAGGTTGCACATCTTTCACCTGATAGCAGACAGTTCTTTCATTCATAGCCAGTTAATCTGTCTGACTCCCTGCACAAGGAAGGCACTTGAGTTTGACTATTAAACATTAAAAAGTAATGATCCTAAGTTTGTTTTCAAGTTCATAAAATATGCAAAAATCCTATCTGTGGATAATGTGTTGCATGAGTGATGCAGTTCTAGGACTTCACACTCAAACAACAGAGAAACTCCGACATATGAAGCAGATGATTGTTTGCAAACACTTGAATTTACACTGCACCATTGCCAACAAACCAGCCTAATAAATTCCTGCCAGGAGGCCCACAAAGGACCATGAAGCCACCTGCTCTACTATTTTATTGCTGTGAATGAGCAGAAATGCGCCTCTCTCCATCTTTCTCCCTTTCTTCCCCTCTTGCTTTCTCCCCTCCCTTCCCCTTCTGTCTCTACTGGGTCACACAGAGGGCTGTAATTCACTTTCGCTAATGCAGTTCTGCAGCAGCCTGTGAAGGACATGAAATTATGAAACATTTCCCAGCAACCTTGTGTGTCTTGCGTAAAGCTGCCTAAATAAATAAATGAAGAAAAATAAAAGCACCACAGTTTTCCTTGGCTGTACACTTGATAAGATTAGAACTTTTGATGTAATAGAGGGTAAAATCCTTTAACTTAAGCTTAGCGATTGTTTAGGCTTTTATATTTAATTAAACAAAGTCATTATTAAACAGCATCATTGACTCAGTGTGTAAGTGAGAATTTATTAGGTATTAAGAAATTAAGAAACTATCAATTGAAAATTATGGCACTCTTCCGTGTGAATCAGCATGCTGTATGATGTATCATCTAGTGGGGTGGGTTTAGTGGTTGTTGTGCACCTCACTGTGGTTGTGTCACATCATTTTGTGGTTGCGGTTTTGAAATTCTTTGCTGCATTTTTTGGTCATTTTGCAAGAAGAAGAAATACATTAAAGTAAATTTAAGAAGCAGGTTGCCAACTATCTGTCACATTCTGATTCTGTCAGAGGCAGTGAATGCTGCCCTCCACTCCTCTGGCTTGCATTTCTTAGTGACAGTGCCTGACATTTCAGACCATGCATCACCATATCATCATCCTTGTGTAAAATATTATCAAGCAAGCTAAAGTGTTCCAGAATTATGGCTTCAACCTTGCTTTTGATTAGTTTCCTCCGTCCAAGTGGTCAAGTAATCTGATTTGCTATCCTTTCATCTCGCCCTTAGTATCTCAAGCATTGGAGACAGGCTCAGCCCAAGCAGCAGCAGATAATGCAGGGAGGGCCAGACAGACAATCATATTGAGGAGTCCTGGAGGATGAGAGAAGGGTGAGAAAGTTGTGGCGCCGGACAGACGATAGTCTGAAAGGACATTAAGCCTCCCTTTTCTAGACAGCTCTTCTATCTAGCAGTGATTTCATAAAAGGCAGAACAGTAAATATGCAGTTAATATTGTGCAGAGAAATGATACCTTCTTCCTCGTTAATCATCCTTCACTCACAGGCCAGCTGCAGACTACATACATTTTAAAATTCACATGTACAAGGTGAGCAATATTACAGGATTTTCTGGGGGGTTTTTTTGGTGGTGGTGGGGCTTAAAATGAAGCAATATTTGAAGGTTCTGGTTTCAAAACTTTAATATTTGTGTTTTTCCTGGTTCTTTGGTTGAGTAATTTAGGAAACAGCTTATTAGGCCTGTATGTTTTACTGAATTTCATTCACTTTGCCGTTCAGTTAAATGCCATACCATTAAACTTACCTTCCTCTAACACAGCAAATCAAAGTGTTTATATTATTATACCTCTTCTGTGCCACTGGACAATATACACTTACTGGCCACTTTATCAGGCATACTTGTTCAACTGCTTGTTAACCCAAATATCTATTCAGCCATTCACATGGCAGAACACAATGCATCCTATGCACGTAGGCATGGCAAAAACAACCTCCTGAAATTCAAACTGAGCATCAGAATGGGAAAGAAAGGTGACTTTTAATGTGGCATGGTTGTTGTTGCCAGACGGGCTGGTCTGAGCATTTCAGAAACTGCTGACCTACTGGGATTTTACCACACGACGATCTCTAGGGCTTACAGAAAATAGCCCAAACAAAAGAAAATACCCACTCTGTGGTAGCTATTTGGCAAAAACAAATTGTTAATGCCAGAGGCCGTAAGAGAATGGTGAGACAACTTTGAGTTGATAGGAAGGCACCACTAGTAATTCAAATAACCACTAATTACACCCAAAGGATGCAGAAGCGCATCTCTGAACACATCCGAACCTGATGCAGCAGAAGACCCCTCCAGGTGCCACTCCTGCCAGCTAAGAACAGAAAACTGAGGCTACAATTTACACAGACACAACAAATTTGGTTTTTACACTAGTTAATTTTGTAATGTGCCATTCTCTTTCATCTTGTTCCTCTGGCATTTTCCCAGTGGATGATGGTACACAATGCTTGACTAAGGCTGACACTACTTTACATAAGACATGGGATACTTCAAGTGAACTGCATGGGGTATAGCATTAACTACTGTACATTTGACCAGTATCACAGAGTGAGGGACCCTTTAGTTCATTATATAGTGAGTAATGAATGATTTTGGGCATTTGCCTGATGGCCTAACCCAATCACCTGCCCTGCTCCTCTCTGCACACCTGCCACTTATTACACCAGCACTTGCACGGTAAATTGTATTGTTGCTCCTTGTTAATATATATATATTTTTTTCATTGAGCTGTTGTTTTTATTTGTCTGATTGTTGCATCACACAGCTTGTGGTGGGAGGTAGTGGTGCAGAGCTGAGTCATGCTCAATTTAGACTCCATTTTTAACAACTATGCACAGTACAGTAGTGCTATTAGTTTTTAGTTCCTGCAGTCTGCTCTAAGAATTACATAAGTTCACTTATTGGCTAAATAAAGCCAGATAAATATGCAAGGTCCAATAGCAAACTCTCATGTAGCAGCACGTATATAACTGGTTTCTTCATACATTTAAAAACTCAGATTCCCTGAGACTGATTTCTTCCTAACAAATGTACCTTCAGCTGCTTGTATTCTCCCCAAGAGGTCACCACAGAAGAATAGTCTGCATTTGTAATTTGGCAGGGGTTTTACTCCAGATGCAACCCTCCATGGCAAGGGGAGCTTGTACCCCCAACCTAGAATCGAACCAGGGACCTTTTGCTTGTAAGGCGAATGTATAAACCACTACACTACGGGGGACACACTTGATTGCTTTCTAACAACAATTATCAATTATGATAAACTTTGAGCATGCAGGAGATGCTAAGACCTTATTTCTTTCCGGACACTTGCTGCACACATTATATGAGAAAAGGTTGCACCCCAGTTTCTTGTGTCCCAAACAATACTGTTTGAAACAGATCAGTGAATAGCGAGGAATGCAAGAACAAAGATACAGAGCTTCCTTTATTTATTAGTGAGATTACAGATTTACACTTTTTTTTTCCTTTTTTAGTGTTTTATTTGGATTTAGTTTAATTTAGTTTACAGAGTGAGTTTGCTCAGTTTAGCGTTCGCTGTAGTGTTTTTATATAGCAATGCCGTATCAATCAACTGAAGACATTTCATTATGTTTTTTAATGTTTAAGTTACTTTTGCTAAGTACAAGTGTCCCCTGTAGCGTAATGGTGCGTGGTTCGATTCCAGGTGGGGACACAAGCTCCCCCCACCATGGAGAGCTGCGTCAGGAAGGGCATCCGGTGTAAAACCTCCGTCAAATTACCAGTGCAGTTCAATCCGCTATGGCGACCCCTTAGTGGAGAGTACAAAGGAGCAGCTGAAGGTGCATTCATTTTTTCTAAGTACAGAACATTATCATATATCATCTAGATGAAAGTCAGGAGATATTAAGGGTTTGACCTGGTTGATCCAGGTCAAACCCCCCCCATCCATGTAGAGATTTGCAATGTCACAATAACTCATTACAGATTTCAAGAAGCTTCACCAAACTTGTATACCAAATAGTAGATTGCTATTTGATTTCAACTCCCTGAACCAAATATGAAAGGCACTTCTGCATCTTAGAGGGAAAAATATCTTAAAATTGGTTACACGTTACATGTAGGACATAAATATCAATTCAGTGTCTACTTTTATGCCTACCAAGTATTGAACAAAGACTAAGTCCAAATAAAAACATTGAAATAAATGAATCTGATACAGAAGTAAATCTGGATTTCCCCCCAGATTTCACATTTTTTCTCAGCTTTTAATGTGCTGAGAAAAATGTATAGTAAGCATGGGTTAGGGCTCTTCAGCACATCAGCGTGTGTCTATTTCACCTGGATCTCACTGGACATCTAGAATACAATGTCAAACATCAGAATAAAACAAAGATCATCCTTGTAGGGTTGAGATTTACTGTATGATTGGTAAAGGGGTGGGCATGGAGAACAGGCAGACTTTCATTATGGGTTCCCACTGAAATCATCTTAAAAAAGTGTTGGTCCTGGTCTGTGAGATATTGTCATTTGTCTGTAAAAGTCATCACTTCTAGTTTCAGCATGTATTTGTTTTTCTACAGTCTACTTTTGTTAAATTCACACTAGCAAAAATGAACAACTTTTAGTCTGGATGCAGCACAGAATGAAAGTTCACACAGTTTCTGCATGTGCCCCATTATGTGATGACAGCTCCATCGATTTGGTCCCTTTAGAGCAGAGTGAACACACAAACCCAGTTTATGGCCTATTTGTGAGGTCAGAAGACAGCTTAGCCCTCCTGCTCCTCCTCTCATCACAGACATCAGGGTGGCCTTTCCAGCTTTTCAGAGGAAGAGGTTAGCAGATGCTCCTGAATCAATTTGGCAAAAGACCCATAATGACCTTTGCTCTAATTAATGGGGATGTTTGAAATGTAGAGTGTACTTCTGTCCAGCTGACCCGCTCCCACTGAGCAGCCCTGCAACAGGTCAGGACTCAGTTGATCAGTTTATTTCTCACTGACTTAGAAGGATCTTTTAATTTATTTTTTAATTATACAAGAAAAAATTTGCAAGAGTACATAGATATATTATATAATATTATTTATTTGGGTCATATTCTCAATGAATGTTTGCTTTGTTATAACTATAAGCTCTGATATACCAGTTTTTTTTATAGTTTTATACCATAAGGCAATGAAAGAAAAAAAAAAATTCCCACTTATTATTTTACCTTTGGTTTGAAAAGGCACTTCTTTGTGTCCCAAAGTCTGGGTCTAAAAAAGGGGAGGGAGGCACAAAGACAGACTGGGAACACCCACAATTACCATAAGAAAGGAGCTGTGTGTGTGTGTGTGTCTGCATGTCTGTGTATGCATGTAGATGGGAAGGTGGGGTAGGGTTAAGCCATCATTACGAAGCTGTGACCACTGTGGACTACATGCAGACAGACAAAGCAAGCAGCCGCTCCCTAATTGGATGTGGGCTCAGCTTCAGTCAGTTCACTGGCTCCGAGAGGAGGGGGAGGGGAGCACCCAGTCTAAAGCAGCCAATAAGATCCAATAAGCCACCACGACATGTGAAAGTGAAATCGGGCCACTATTAAAATGAAAATCTGGTCTAAGTCATTAAAAAAAAATTAATTGTGTGAAATTATAAATAAATTTCATATACTCTATTTTTGGTTCAGTTTTTTATGTTTTTTGAAAAACTTGAAAATACGACTTAGGCCATTATTTTCAGAGGGTAACCATGTTTACAGTATCTTGAAGGTCTATTCATTTTTGTGCCACTCCTATTAGTTTCTTGAGAATTGAAACACATGGCTAAAAATCCTTTTTTCTAAGTGATGATGATATACATGCTTGTATATCTATCTATCTAGCGTATTGGGCTACACCTCTTAATCACTGAATTCATGTGGTTCATTCAGTCCCATTGCCGCAGGTGTATAAAATCAAGCATCTAGCCATGCAGTCTGCCTTTACAAACATTTGTGAAAGATCTCACTGAATTTGAGCACAGCAATGGGATGCCAACAAGTCAGTTTGTGACATTTTTCCCTCCTAGGTATTTCACCATCAACTGTAAGTGGTATTATTGCAAAGTGGAAGTGTTTAGAAACCACAGCAACTCAGCCCCAAAGTGGCAGACCACGTAAAGTTACAGAGCGGGTGGTAAGGCGCAGCCAACATTTTGCTGAGTCAGTAACTGCAAAGTTCCAAACTTCCTCTGGCATTAACTTCCTCTGGCACAAAAACTGTTCACTAGGAGCTTCATGGCACAGGTTTTCATGGTTGAGCGTCTGCACCTAGCACAATGCCAAGAGTCAGATGGAGTGGTGTAAAATACGGCACCACTGGACAATTCTATGCTTCCAACATTGTGGGAAGGCCCTTTTCTGTTCCAGTATGACTGTGTCCCAGTGCTCAAAGTAAAGTCCATGAAGGCATGGTTTTAATGAGTCTGGTGTGAAAGAATTTGACTGGCCTGCACAGAACCCTGACCTCAACCCCACAAAATATCTTTGGAATGAACTAGATCGGAGAGTGTGAGCCAGGCCCTCGAATCAAACATCAGCGTCTGACCTCACAAATGCTCTCCTGGATGAATAGACAAAAATTTCCACAGATTCTCCAAAATCTTGTAGGAAGCCTTCCTAGAAGAGGGGAAGCTGTTGTAGCGGCAAAGGAGGGGATCAACTCCATATTAACACCTATGGATTTAGAATGGGACATCATAAATGCTCTTGTAGGGATAGGTGGCCCAATATGCAGTGTCTATATATATGTAATAAATAGAAAGAGTATTTACCTCTATCCTTAGTTACACATTTGAATTTTTTGTTTGTTTTGGGTACTGTCTTTCTTTTTTTTTCTTTTTTTGAAGAAAATAATGTAAAAATATTTCTGAGAGCTATGTGTATTCTGCCAGTACTTTGGGAACAAAAGGGATGTTCTTCTTTTCAGGAAAATAAAGATTAGCAACATGACTCAGAGGGTGTAAAACAACAACATAGTATATGAACACTAACCAAAAATCTCTGCCCCACTCTGGCATTCTTTACTGATGTTGTGAGCAGAAAGAGCATCAGGGATGTAAAGGGAGGAGGTAAGGTAGGGGAGGGGAGGGCTGACAGAGGCAGAGAGGGAGAAAGGGAGAGGCACACACTCAGTGGTAGCAGGTTTGTGAGAGCAGCAGCCAGAAGAGCAGGAAGAAAGAGAAGGAGGAGGGAGAGGAATCAGAGCGAGAGAAACAGTGTGGCTGCAGTCAGGAACACACTTAAAGAGAGAGAGGAGGAGCTAGAAGAGAAGGTAAGAAGGCAGCCGCTGCTCCTTTCTGTCCACATTCATCTGTTTTCTGTTTTTCAGTGCGAACGTGAGGAATCAGCTGGAAGACAGGGTGATCTGCCATCCAGTGTGTGCTCTCCTTTTCTTCCTCTGCCTGCCAGCTGACGGCATGCTGTATGTGGAGAGAGCAGAGTGCTGTAGCACTGCAGAGTGATGCAGAGAGATGGAGGAGAGAGGAAAAGGAAGGGAGGGAGGGGTGGATGGAGGGATGGGCGGCATTGTGCTCTACAGACATGAGGAAGTAAGAATAGAGAGATCGAGAGGAAGAGTAGTGAAAACAGGAAGCGATGACAGACATCTGCCTCCGCTTTGCTGGGTAGAATTCAGGGGATGGGTTTAGGGGGAAGCCTTTGTGTGAGAGTGTGTCATCTGTCAACATCACCATCAGTAGTTTCCCTCCATGTTGGAGATGATATAAGTTTCTGTCTGACCACACCCTCTGCTTGCTCCTGTGAGATGAGATTAGATGATGAGAGGTTTTTGTGGTTGCGCAGAAGTGAGGGTATGAGTCTGGGAAGTCTGCAATGTGTGTGTGTGTGTGTGTGTGTGTGTGTGTGAAAAGCACATTGGATGGTGGCCAAACATGCTTAGTATTGCCTCCCATCACTGTCAGTGCAGTGGATTAGCCGTATGTGAGTGGTGTTCATTCTCGAGGCAGTGACAAGTCGAGCCAAGCTGCTCAATCATGTGCTCACCAAGATGTTGCCACGCTCAGCTGTATGTGTGTGTAGACACAGATTCTCCTGTGTGTGTGTCCGTCTATGTCTTTACATCTGGAATGTAGTGGAGTACAGACACCTCCAGCTGCAAATACTAATCCGGCCTTTAACCCCCTGGCATCAGTCCTCATTTCAGATTCTCCCATCCATATTTTGTGTTGTTGTGACGTGATAGTGATGTAATATTGATGTTGTAAATGCTCATCACTCAGAATGAGAGTGTCCGCTTCTGAAGGAGACAGGAGTAGGTCTGACCTTTGTCATCTGGCAAACTGAAACAGTCTCTGAAAGGTAGCCCACTTAGAACAGCTTCACCAAGCATTTGTTGTTTTAGTGTCTCTATGCCAAAGCGTTTTCACAGCATAGTAGACAATACATTTTCATTAAGAGCTTCTGTGTTTAAGACAGGGCTTTCTAACAACCCCTGCACACACAGGCTGCACAGTAAATACTCCAGATGGCACATTTTGTGTTGTAACATCTTTAGACACACATAGAGAACTAGGGCAAAGTCTAGGTGCACATAAACAATCATAAGCAGCAATACTGCATAACTGCATGAGAACACAGTGTGACAAGAATCAACAGTCAGAATGGTCTTACAACTTAACTGTATTTTGTAAATATAAACAAATTTACAATGTGATGGCTGTAATACACTCAGCAAAAGTTGGGACAGATGCATGTTTACCATTGTGTTACACCATCTTTCCTTAATAACACTGTTGAAGCATTTTGGAAATGAGGATGTAGATTTTTGTAGTTTTCCAACTGGAAAACTCTTGACTGTTCTTGCTTGATAAAACGCTTCAGCTGCTCAACAGTCCATGGTTCATTGTTTGATTCTCCTCTTTATGATGCACCATGCATTTTCAAAAGGAGATAGCTCTGAACTGGCAACAGGCCAGTCAAGCACATGCACTTTGAGTCTATGAAACCACACTGTTGTAGCCTTGCAGAATGTGGTCTGGCATTGTCCTACTGAAATAAGCATGGCTGTTCTGGTAAGAGATGTAACCTTGATGGCAGCATATGTCTCTTTAAAATGCAAATATGTGCCTCAGAGTCAATGGTACCCTCACTAATGCAAATCCATTCTATCACAGATGTGGCTTTTGCACCTTTTAACTGATAACAATCTGGAAGATCAATTTATCTTTGACAATCAGAACCGAACGCCTGTTTTTTCCCCATAAAAACAGGATGGAACTTGGACTTATCTGACCACAGCACACGGTTCCACAATCTTTTGTTACATCTAAGATGAGCTTGGGCTCAGAGAATTCGGTGGTGTTTCTCCATAGACTTCATGTATGAATTCCTCCTTGCATAATAGAATTTCAGGTTATATTTATGTATGGAGGGATAGACTGTGTTAAGTAACAATGGTTTTCCGAAGTACTTCTTCTTAGGCAGAGTCGCCCAAGTGCTCAAAGATCACAAACATTCATCAGCAGTTTCCAGTCTTGCCCTTTACACACTGAGATGTCTGTGAATCACACACTGTAGATGTTGAAAGACCTAGATTCTCTGCATTCTTGTATTGAGAAATGCTCCTGGAATAAAGAGGTGAGCTATAACCCACCCTTACTTGGAAAGACTGAGCGTTTGATGGGTGCTACTTTTACACCCAATCGTGCTGCATCATCTGCTCCTAATTAGCCCACTTCATGTGGAGCCTGCCAAACCAGTGTTACATGAATATTCTGCACACTTTATAATCTTATGTTTTATTTTTTTTTCCAATCTTATTTTAACTCTGCCCCAACTTTTGTGGAGTGTGGTACAGCCATCATAAGCTAAATTTGTGGATATTTACAAAATAATAATGAAGTTGGTCAATAAAACTATTTAAAAAATCTTCATTGTACTTTTCATCAGCTAAATGAAGGTTCACGTGAAATAACATATTACAAATTTTTATTTTTTATTGGGTTTTGGAAAATATCCTAATGTTTCTGGAAACGGGATTTGTAACGTTCACTATGGTGCAAACAATAATATGTCACATATAATATTTGTGATGGTAAATCAGTTTTTGATAGTTGAATATAATTACCAAAGACATTTTAATGCCTTTTAGTGGCCTTTAATGCAAAGAGTGGCCGTTTTTTTCATATTAAATGCCATTAAATTAATTTCATTGTAATAACTGGTGGTTAGTTAGTCATTTTACCTAACTTATTTCACATGTGAACAAACAGCAGTCTGCACATATAAAGATCAGAAAAGAATTTCCCGCTGGAAGCTTTGAGAAAAAGTAGGTAACGAATATCAATCGAGATTCTTTTACCTAATAATTTTACATCTACCTTCCAACATTTGCTTTTTGTCTGAAAAAGGTCATTGTTTTGGAAAATGTAAATATAGGTAATTTCAATATAATAATGATTCTGGTTTGTGCTGGGGAGGTGCTTTCATGTTTATATGTACAAACAAGGCTTAGAGTTGACAACCAGACTAACAGCTCTTTACTAAATGCTAATGTTGGCATCATAACAGCGTATAATGATAGAAATGTCACAGATTTTGCAGATATTTGGTCAAGAGACAACGCTGGGTCCCCAAATCCTGAGCGGGTTAGGAGAATAGCAATTCATTTTAAAAAACTTGATAAAATACGGAATTATTGGGAAAATCCATTTATTTTTTGGGTTCTTACAACTGTTAGCTATTTTCTTCTTTTGATGTGGATTTGCCTATTTTCTCTGATTTATGATTTTAGGTTCTAACAAAAGCCATATTTGAAACAATTTTCTCACACCACATAGAACAAAAGATTAAAATCTAGTTCCTACTGTATGATTCGATTATGTAAAGATAGTTGCAGCCCTGAATCCTTTGAAGCAAAAAGAAAAAAACTCTCCCATTTGTGACTTTAAAAACCATATTCAGTAGCAGGAGAGCTGTGGGTTCTCTGTGGTTCAGTTAGGGGTAAGACTTTGCTGGATGAGGCATCAAAGAGACTTAAAGAGACCTGATGAAACTCTTGGCAGTGTGTTGATAACTGTGAGGGCCAACAGCGATCATGCTGAACCTCCTGACGTCACACCACTTCCAGGGCTTGTGACTGAAAGTACAGGAATGAAAGGTGTCTGGTTTAGTTGTGTGGCTGTAACAAAAATAAAAGACTAATCAAGAAGAGAAAGAATGTGATCAGAAACAGAGGAGTGAAAAAAGTGAAAGCAAGATATAGTAAGGGGAGCACAGACAGATGATGTCAGAGTATGGTGGTTATGTGTTCAAGTGGGTTAGATCTTATAAGTGGCAACTATTTGTGTACCACCATGTAGATGTCTTACTTAAGGCAGGATCATGTTTTTAGTGCAGTAACAGTGGTAAAGGCTGGTCTCTCTGCATTTTAGCAAAGTCCACAAGAATATTGTATGACCAAGGCTGTTATCTGATCAGCTGACTTCAGAGCTGTGGCTTCACCGCCACTCCATCATGTTTGTGTGATCTGCAGCTAAGCTCTTAACTAGATTTTGAGCAAAAAGGTCGTTTTTTTCTGGGACAAAGTGCAAAAAGCGTAATGTCTGAATCTATTTCTGGATCAGTGACGTTTTGGTGATTTGACGTTTGTAGTTTTGCTGATCTCCAGTAGTAGAAATCTGGTGTTTTCCTTTTTTTTCAGCTACAAGAACATGAACAGAACCCTGCAGGTTTTAGAGTTCAGTGGATGACAGAACATGCCGATATAAATATATATAATGCCTAATGTTTAAGATGCTCTCTGCTTGAATCCCAGCCTGGGAGCTTTGTTGCATGAGATACCCTGCTCTCTGCTTCAAGATGTCAAAGCGAGAAGACACTTCAGACTAAAAGGAATTATTTAATGCCACAAGACATCACTGCAATCCTTGGTCTGGCCCTTAAATCCATATTAAATGTTTCATTCATCCATTTTCCATCGCTTGTCTGGGTCTGGCTCTTTGGGGCAACAGTTGAAGCGAGATGCCCAGGCCACTCACTATCCAGTCACCTCCTCCAGCTCTTCCGTTCCAAAGCCAACCAAGAGATAAAGTCTCTCCAGCGTGTCCTGGGTCTACCCCAGGGCCACTTCACAGTTTGACATGCCTGAAAAACCTCACCTAGGAGGAATCCTAGTCAGATGCCCAAACCAGCTCAGCTGAATCCTTTTGATGTGGGGGAGAAGCAGTTCTACTCTGAGCCCTTCCCGAATGACTGATTTCCTCATCCCATTTTCTAAGGGTGATGCTTTCGGTCACTACCTGGAGCTCACGACCATAGGTGAGAGTAGAAGTGTTGATCAACTGGTAAATACACAGCTACAATTTAATGATCAGCTCTCTCTTCATCTCAGCAGACCCGTACAGCATGTACATTCAAGACCCTAAGATACTTGTACTCCCCCAATTCGGATAGTAATTCATTCCTTGCTTTGAATAGGCACTCCACCCTTTTCTGACTTTCACAAGACCTCTGTAATAAGTTCTTATACTAGAAATCTTACTTAACAGTAGCAAAATGAGATGTAATAAAGGAGAAAGTTTTGACTGTTTAAAAGCTACAGTTTCTAAAGGCAACCATCTTCAGTTTAATTTTTCAGAAACATATCTAGCTGCAGTTTTAAACTAATTAATCTTACATTTATGAACATATGTTCTTTCCTCCTGAGTTGCTTTTGTTTTTGGATCTTGACATTTTGAGTGGTGGGGATAAAAAAGGATCTGATGACATCCTTCTAATTATTAAAGACAGGGAGACTCAAAGGGAGACATACCATGTTACAAACTGCTGAAACAGGAAATTCTTAGCCTAGTTAAATAGTTGGAAAAAGGCAGACCTCTTTAAAGTGCTTATACAGTATAGGATCAATATTGGTATTCTAATGTATAATGTATGAATCTACTGGTAATTATCACTTATCAGTTATATGCTGCTCTGCTTTATGGAGCTATAGGGCATTGTCAAGTGGTCCGAAGCAGTTTAAACAAAAACAAACCTTTCTAAAACTCCACCTACTCAGCACCAAAAAATGAACTTGCATGTAAACATTGTGAGTATTTAACAGCTAAAAGACCAGATACAGTTAAGCCCATAGGTTTTAGGACAATGATTTTTTTTTTAAATTTTACCTCTGTATACCACCAGGGTGGTTGTTTAAATCAAACGGTCAACATTTGATTGAAGTAAAGACTCTCAGATTTAATTCAAGGGACATGACAAATGTATTGAATACATCTGTTTAGAAATTACAACCATTTATATAAATTTCCCCTCATGAATATTTTTAATGCTTGCGTGAAAATCCTTTGCAGTCATTGACTGCTTGAAGTCTAGAACTCATGGACATCACCAAGTGCTGTGTTTCCTTCCTTAAGATGCTCTGCCAGGCCTTTACTGCAGCTGCCTTCAGTTGCTGCTTGTTTGTGTATATCTCTGCCTTCATTTTGTCTTCAGTAACTGAAAAATTGCTCTATGGGATTAAGATCAAATGACTGATTTGGCTTGACAAAGAAAATCTCAATTCTTTCCCTTAAGAAACTCTTGGGTTGCTTTTGCAGTATTTGCAGTCATTATTCATTTGCACTGTGATATGCCATCCTATCAGTTCTGCAGCATTTGGCTGAATCCGAGCAGAGCATAGCCCTGTACACTTTAGAATTCATCCTGCTACTTTTATCAGCAGTCAAATCATCAATAAACACTAGTAACCCGGTTCCACTGGCCGCCATCCATGCTCATGCCATAGCATTGCCTCCATCATGTTTGACCCAGGTTCCCAATTCACTAAATATGGCAACTACTGAATTGAGTGATTGAGTTATTGATTGGCTGGGACTGCAATAATGCAGGATCCTTTGCTGCTCTCTGGAAATTTTAAGTCACTCGCGGGTCTGTCATTATAAGGCACACAATCCAGAAGAAAAAGGTCCAAAAGAAATTAAAAAATGCCTCTGTACACTACCACAGTGTCATAAAATTGTCTTCAGCATGCCTGTTTTATGATGTGCTATGCTTTTGATTGTGATCTGTTCCTTTCTCTTCCCATCATTCTGGTATTAATTGATCGTGGATTCTTCTGTCCAGATATTTTTTCCAAAACTGATCAGGTTCTTTTTGATATTTTTTGGCAAAATCTAATCTGACCTTCCTCTTCTAGAGTGTAACTAGTGATTTTCACATTGTTTTAAAAAACTCTATTTACATTCATGGAAACATCTCTTGATTATAGATTTTGATAATGATACACCTACTTCCTCCAGAGTGTTCTTAATTTCACTACAAGTTGTGGAAAGGTTTTTCTTAACCAAGAAAGAATTCTGTGATCATCAATTTTAGTTGTCTTCTGTACTCTTCCAGGCCTTTTGGTGTTGCTGAGCTGGCAGAACAAAATGTTCCAGGTTGTTGTTTTAGCCACTCCTAAAGTTTTTGCTATCTCTGATAGTTTCATTTTTGCTTTTCCGTCTAATAATGGCCTTCTTCACTTGCATCAACAGCTCTTTGGATGTTTCAGTGAACAGCGACCAGATGCATGTTCAACACTTGGAATCAACTTTTGATCCTTTGTCTTTTTAGTTTCTCATGCAGTAACTAAGGGACAGACCTCATCTGGTCATTAAAGTGTGTCTCAGTCAACTGTCCAATTACTTTTGAGGCTATAAAAATAGTGAACTATGTATAAAAATGGCTGCAATTCGTAAGCAGTTAATGCAATGCGTTTGTCAAACCCTTTGAATTAAAGCTGAAAGTCTGCACTTTGATCACATTTTGACTGCTTTATTTAAAATCTGCTGTGGTTGTGCACAGAGGCAAAATTACAAAAACTGTGCTGTTGTCTCAAAATTTATGGACATAAATGCATTTCCCCAAATGACATATAAAAAAAGATGTTGCATTTGAAGTAGATTTATGGACATTTATTCTTAATGGACCCTGGCTTTTTTCTTATCAGCAAGTGTGAGTAACACAGAAGAGAAATCTCCATCATCTGTGAGTTCAGTTTTGCCTGAGTCAGGATGCATTGAAAGAGCCTGATTATTGATCCCATTTGCGGGAATTTTTCACTTAGGGCTTTAAAGTAACTTAGCTGCCTCTATAAGATGTTTGCCATGTGGTGTTACAGCCATTACTGGTGTTCTGACTTCTGAAGTGGTCCAAATCAGTGGTCCAAAATAAACTAACTAAAAAACTAAATGGAAACATATTGATTAGTAATAGGAATTAAAAACGATCAAGACATCTAATCAAATGGACTTTAAAAACCTTGTATTTCTATATAAACATGAAAGTTAAGCACAGTCTAGACCATACATTTAATATGAATGAACTGCTGGGTCATTACAAAGGGGGATATTAAATTTTCATCATGCAGAAGATGGCTGTGAGAAGATGCTTTTAAAGCATTCTTTGGCATAAAAAATGTAGCCCTGAAAAATGAATATTGACCTCCAAAAAAGGCACTTTATCAGTCCCAGAGACATAGTTTCAACATCTTTTTTTTCTGAGTTAGACTTTTATGAGGTTATTTGAAAAAAATTCTAGCTGACATTTAAGAATAAAAGGCTGTCTCTTGTGTGTTGACAAAACAGAAAATTTTCTGCCCTCTCCCTTCCTCCCCCATCTCCTGTAACATCATCTCTGTTCGTTATTCATGAGCTCATTGCTGTCTCTGCTGAGGTTAATCATATTCTGATTGTGAACCATCAAAGGCCATGGATAGATTTTAGAAATGCTTTGGGAGGAATGAGAGAGAGAGAAACTACAGTCTTGCAAAAAAGATGAAGAAGCTTGCAGCGAGATGTGGAGTTTGCCGAACATGTCACAGACCGATATGAATCTTCTTGTTCTCTATCTATAACAACCTTACTTGGTAGAGCAAAACTTTCAGATTTCAAAGACAGTCAGTTCCTGGAGACACCTAAAACTTCATTTGTCATTTCTGCATGGCTCAAGTGCACAGCCATGTCAAAATGTAGATGGAAACAGATGTGCTCAGGTGGGAGTTGTTTCACTGTTAGGTCAGCATGGATGAGGACAAACTGATTTGGAGTTTAGGGTTCAGATAGCTGAAGTTTGTTCATGTTGCGCTGCCCTAATTCAGGAAGTCTTCACTTGCTACGCTGCATATCAATGTTGATATTTTCAGGTTAGAGACCCTAAGAATACATCTGCTCCACTGGCACACTTGCACGAATCCTGTTTTATGTCACTGCAGACTCTCCGTAAGCAGAGGCCATTGGTTGGGGGTTACAGTATACACAACACATTATTTTAATTTAGCAAGGTTAATCCGGTGCTTTGAGTTGATTGCTCATGGCAACATGCTAACATGCTCACTGTGTTTAAAGTTTAATACATTACCATTTTACATCCTCCAGTTTGCACGGAAGACAATTTTAAGACCTTTTTTTTTGCAGTTTTGGCCCAGTTAGAGATACTTTTTATATGTAGTTTGGCTAATTGAAACATTTTCTATCCATTTGCTGCTACTTATCCAGTTTCGGGTCATGGGGGCAGCAGTCCAAGCAGAAATGCGCAAGACCTGCTCTTCCTGGCCTCCTCCTCCAGCTTTCCTGAAGGGACAGGAAGGGGTTCCCAAGCCAGCCAAAGAGGTATTCTCTCTCAAGTGAATCCTGGGTCTACCCCAGAGCCCCCTCCAAGTGCCTGAAACACCCCACCTAGAAGATGTCCAGGAGTCATCCTGGTCAGTTGCCCTCCATGTCCCAAGAACTAGTTTTGGCAACTGGAGACTGGGTGGTGGATCTACTGGAGAGTGGGCCCATATCTCTCATTTAGGCTTAGCCCATGAGGCCTGGCCACCAGACGCTTGCTGACAAGCCCCTCCAATTGCCTGGCTTCAAGGCGAGGTAACATGTTCCATGGTTTTTTCCTTCACAGAAGTCTTGTAAATCACACTTAATCTGGCCCTTCACTCAGGCCCCTATTCACTTTGGGAAATCCTACCTGGGGTAAATTGCCTCAGACAATAAAGTTCCTGGGATCTTGTGGCACACAATCCCCTTTGGCACAATAAGGTGGTGAGTTTAGTCATAAACATGCTCACACTGAAGCTATGCCCTACAGATTCCACAGATTTTCTGCAGATTTTCCTTGGAGTTTGAAGAGTAATGTAACAAGCAAAAAAACCCTCCGCAGAATTCCTCAAATTTTTTTCACTCAGGTCTACACTCAGATTGTAAGATTAAAAATCGGCTGGCATGCTGTGGTAACAGTTCAGGAGTCAGTGTTACTTACTTTGGTACTCCCATGAGTCTTTCAAATGGAAGAAATGAAATCTTGATGTTTACATTTGAGAGGTTTGTTTCTTGCATGTTTACTGTCTCCTTTTGTATAGAGTAAATCTGTGTTTTAAACACTTTTTGCTGCTCAGATACTGCTGAAGATGACTGCAAAAGAGGTTGTAAAATAATTCTTGATGAGCTTTGTGTCTAATGAAAGATAGAATAAAAAACAGAACAGCTAATAGAACGCTTATATTTCTTTAATAAATGTCAGGCTGGTTGATTGCTTTCAAAATAATCTGAATACATTTTCTGTGTAAATGTTTAATTGAATTAAATGGGTGACTGGTCTGTGTTTCTAAGTAGATCATTTAGGTATGAGATTTTGAGAATGATTTCTGTACCTTCTAATTCTTCTTTTCTGGACATGACTAAACTAGAAAAGAGCACAGTCTCTGGCCCATCACTTCAGGGCCAGAGACTGTTCACCCTGGAGTCTGATGTCAGTCGCATTTAAATTATAAAGTCATAATCCCATCACCTGATTCTTCCCAAAACTTAATCACCTCTTCCTTTTATGAAGCCAAATCCATAATAAATTTTTAGCCAAATCTGTTTATAAGTTTTTGAGTTATTTTACACACAAACAAACAAACAAACAAACAAATAAACAAACAGCGATGAAAACATAACCTCCGTCCTTGATGGAGGTAACAACTTCAAGTAAATTCAGATTTTAGTCAGGCTAATTCATTCAGCCAAGTAAATAAAGAACTGATACTGGAGGAAACCTTGGAGGAACTGGGGACGAATATGAACTGTTAGTAAGCTAACAACAATAAGCAAGTAAAAGACAAAAACATTAATTACAATAATATTTACAACACTGACTCAGTCAAACTCTCCATCCAGTCATTTTCTTAACCACTTATCCAATTCAAGGTAGTGGGGGGGTCCTGGAGCCAGTCCCAGCCGTCACAGGGAAAGAGATTGCCGTTCTATCCCAGGACAGGTCCAAATTTTAGTTAAACCCCTACATCTCCATTATGTAAAATTTGTCAACATCATGAAGAAGCCAAGACAACAACGTCAACGTGCTCTCCACCCCTGCTGGTGTTCTGTGAGGCCTTTGGCCACAGTCCTGAATTTGAGTGCCTGCTCTTGTGGAGTCTCAGTAAAGGACAGGCCTTCTGTATGCAAGTCCTCATTTGCTGTCACCAGGGCTATGTTTTCCAGTCTCAAAGACTCATTCTCTTCTATTGTTGCATTGTTGTGATGTTCAGCAGTTTGGGAATCTTGCACTTCCTCCAGGAGAGTTGTGTCTTCTGTGGTCATTTCTGCCGTGTCATCAAACTTTGCTTTGAGCTCCTGGACATTACATTGGTGAACTTCAGCATGATATCTTCCTGCCTCCTGTCCATCATACAACAACTTGCCGTAGTCCCTGACCTCATTTTTCACGGCCTGGATTGTTTGCGCCATAGATGTGAAAGACTGCTTCATGGAATCATAGTTGTGTCTCAGTATGTTGTGTTTTTCCCTCTGTACATCACACAGTTTCTCATCGGCCATTTCAAGTTCTCTCTTGAGTGTCTGGTTTTCATGGCGCAGTGCCTCATCTTCTCTGCTGACCAACATCAAATTATATTCATAGTGTGCGGAGACTTTTTCAATGCTTTGGAGCTCCAGTTTTTTTTGTTGCAGCTCCTCTGCAATTTGTCTCATTTCCCTTTGACAGTCACTCATCTTTTTGGTGATCTCCTGGAGGTCCTGTTTCAAAGCTTTGTTACGTTGTCTTGTGATATTGATGTCCTGTTCAAAGCATTTGAGTTGTTCCTGAACATTTCTGAGCTCCTGAGCTTGTTTTTCAAAAGCATTGTTCTTTTCTCTGATGGCTTTTTTACCATCATTTAAGCTTTTTCAGCATGTCAATATCTTTTCTCAGTAGCTCATTTTGGTTCTTCACACACACATTCTCTTGCCTTATCTTGTCATATTTTTCCACAGATGCTTTGAATGCTTTCAAGATGGAGTTTTTCTTATTGAGGTCATCCTGAAGAGCCTGGATTTGTTGTCTCATTTGGTCCAAGTCTTTTTCCTCATGCTTGCTTAGTTCCAGAGCATCATTTTTCTCTCTTAAAGACCAGTTGTCGTGTATCAGAGCGTCAGCTTATACCTTCCAGTTCAGCGTCTCCTCTTGCAGTTGTTCATTTTGATTGTGAAGCATCTCATTTTCTATTTGTAGGTCTCTTTTTTTTTGTTTTTAGAGAACCCCTTTTCATTCTGAAGGACCTCGATAGTTTTTTGGAGGTCCTTGTTGGTGTCGGTGAGGGTTTTGTTGTCCTTGCAAAGTTTCGTGTTCTCGTTCCTCAGAGAGTAATAAAACTCAACAAATTGGTTTTCGTACTGCAGACTCATTTTTGAAAATTCTGTCGATGCAGAATCTCTGCATGAACTTACAACTGGGCTTTTCCACCACCAAACTGTTTACAAACTAGAGCGAAGTAAGCTGCTGCTTGCTCACTGAATCTGTCGCTCTCACTTCTCTTCTTCTTCATCTTCTTGTAAATTTTATTGGCGGTTGTTGTTGTTGTTGTAGTAAATTTTATTGGCAGTTGGCAAACAGTGAGGTGCATCACCACCACCAGCTGGTATGGAGTGTGGACTGGAACATCCCTCAAAAACACTCAAATCCTCCCAAACTATTTACTCTGCCTTCCTTAACCAAATATTGTTGTTGTTGTAGAAACTTTTATTGGGGGTTGGCAAACAGCAAGGTGCATCACCACCACCAACCGGCATGGAGTGTGGACTGGAATGTTGCTCCAAAACACTCAAATCCTCCCAAACAATTTACTCTGCCTTAAAAACTGGAATAAAACCTGATAGCTTTCACTTCTTGAATCCGGCGGTATGTACTGAGCTTACTTAAGTAGAGTGTGATTTCCTTTGATCTCGATGTGATGTCATTTTGGAAATCATAGGATCAAAGAAACTGAGATCAGTTGTGATGATGTGCATATGAGCATTAAAGAGATCCACGTAATTGTCCCCAAATGTGGAATTGTGAATACCTTTGAAACTTGGATCTCTCTACAACGCTTGCATTCATTCACACACACACACACACACACACACACACACACACACACTTTCTCCTAGTCATGAGTATGTGGGGTCATCAGACTGGCGATTTTTTTTCGGCATGATCCCATCACCCAGTTCTTCCCAAAATTTTATCACCTCTTCCTTTTATGAAGCCAAATCCATAAAAAAAAATTCAGCCAAATCCGTTCATAACTTTCTGACTTATTTTGCACACAGACAAACCAATGCCGACGGAAACATAACCTCCGTCAATCCTTGACGGAGGTAAAAAGGCACACAGTCTGGTCCTTAAATGTCCAACATTATTAGTTTAAACAACTGAATCTGATACTCCTTGTAGTGGTTTTGCGTTGCTGCAGTTTTCTATTGTTTTGTCATCAGATTATAGTGGAGCATTTGATCCATTTTTTTTTAAAAATTACTAACCCACATTTCCAAATGAGGAAATATGGCAAATACTGAATGGAGTGATGGAGTTCTTGACTGGCTTGAGGTGCAGTAATGTTGCAGCCTATGCTGTACTTTGGCCAACTAGATCTTTGAGTCCATCACAGACCTCTCAGAATAAGATGCACAGTTAGGTCCAAAGGTTTAGGACAGTGATACCTTTTTTTGTAATTTTGTCTGTGCACACCACCACGGTGCCATAACACTGCCTCCACAATTTTGACACATGATGTGGTATTCCTCAAATCACGAGCTGTTCCTTTCCTTCTCTGCTAGCTCATTCTGGTACGAATTAATCTTGGAGTCATCTGTCCAAAGAATGTTATTTTTTCATAACTGGGCAGACTCTAATAGATGTTAATCTGGGCTTCCTGTTCTTAGGGGATCAGGAGAGAGGCACAACCATGTCTACAGCCAATTGCTAAACATGGTGGAGGCTCTGTCATAGTTTGGGGCTTCATTTTAGCCAGTGGTGTTGGGGATATTGTCAAAACTGAATTATAAATGCAGAAAAGTACAGTCAAATGTTGAACTGTGGCGCAATAATATATTGAAAGTGCCTTTTTGACAATGGCTTCATTTTCAGCATGACGGTGACCATGCAGTAAAAGCCTACCTGAATAGAAAAACACTTTTAGTTATGGACTGACCTCCCCAGAGCCCCGATTCAGCATTATTGAATCAGTGTGGGATTATCTAGACAGAAAACAAAACAATAGGTGGCCAACATCCAAAGAAGAGATTTAGAATGTCCTTTAGGAAGCCTGGGCAGCTATTCCTGAGGACTACAAGAAAGTTTGCCTAAGAGAGCTCAGGCTGAGTTGAAGAATAAAAGCGGTCTTACCAAAGACTGGCTTTCAAGCTCATTAGAATTCTACAATCTCTGAATTTGCCTTATTTACTGTAATTTCATTTATCTTTACATGTTTCTATGAATATCCACACCCATTTAATAGAAAAAGTAGCTTGAGACTTTTTGCACAGTGCTGTACACTACAGTAAAAGTGTTTTTGGCTTGTTTTTTTAAAATCAGTTTTTCTTAAACAAAGAAAGAATTCTGTGATCATCCACTTTATTTGTCTTCTGTGGTCTTTCAGGCCTTTTGGTGTTGTTGAGCTGACCAGTGCATTCCTCCTTTTTTTACATTTTCAAGATTGTTGTTTTGGTCACTTCTTGAGTTTTTGCTATCTCCCTGACAGGTCAGTTGAACAGTGGTCTCCTTCACTTGCATCAACATCTCTTGAACCTCACTGAGATTTTCAGAGACAGCTACCAAATACAAGTTCAACACTTGGAACCAACTCCAGAATTTTTATCTGCTTAGTTTGTCATGGACTAACAAGGGAACATGACCTCACCTGGCCATGAAGCTGTTTATCTGTCAGTTGTCTTCTGAAAATATTGGAGTGTGTATAAAAATGGCTGTAATTCCTAAAAAGTTAATGCAGTTGTTTTGTGAAACCCGTTGAATTAAAGCTGAAAGTCTGCACTTTGATCACATTTTGCTGTTTGATTTAAAATCCTCTGTGGTGGTGTACAGAGGCAAAATTACTATAGATTCATCATGTGAACTCATCATGATTTAGTGATAATTTATTAGTCAACTATTATCTAAGAAATATAAGTGTGTTTCTTTTTTGTTCTAATCTGCTGCATATTAAGACTGTTATGGAAAATTCCTCATGACAAACTGAGACAAGCACTACTTCTAGATAAGCACTGCTATTTTTTTTAAACCAAATAAGCTTGAAATGTTTTAAAATTAGATGAATGAGTTGTGAAGATTGCTTTGTATATCTCTGTTCGTCTGAAATTATTCCCCTTCCTTGGGGGAGGGTGCATCTTACTTACAGGGTAGTGAAAAGCACAGATTTACAACAGAACACTGTGACTATTGAAAACATGTGATGGGCATACCTTCTAGGTGGCCTTTCTGTCCTATCAGCAGCTTATCTATCAGAGGGTTGTTTCATTGTGCCAGAGTATCCCACTCTGCTGCTTTCACACACCAACACAAGCTCAGAGGGCCAAGCGAAGTCAGTGTGATTAATTGTACCAGCAGTAACTATTTATCTTAGTAGTGGTGCCCTATACTGTGAGCAGACATGTGCGTCCACACCTACACATTCACAGATGAGGTAACCGCACAGCAAAATGGAAATTGCAGTCTGGATTTATTGCATGAAATCTAAAAGAGGATGACATACAGCTATAATTACCAAACATGGGTCTCTAGGTGCCTTTACATCAAGCCAGTATGCTCTCTCTCTCTCTCTCTCTCTCTCTCTCTCTCTCTCACACACACACACACACACACACACACACGAACACATCCCCACCTTTCTTTTTAGGTCTTTTAATTTTCTCACCCAATTAAATTTCTCAGAAAGCAACAGCGAGCGTCCAAGTGAGAGTGTGAAAAAAATTTAATTATGTTTTCTCTTCTCCTCACCCCTCCCAGGTTTCCCCTCCTCACCTCACTGATCCATGAAAGAAGCCATGCCGGTTCTCACAGCAGGAGCAGGTAAGGCAAACGAGCACAGATGCTCAACACATACTGTCCATACAGCTCAAAGCTAGCTGTGCTCCATCTGTTCATGTTGATATACATTATGTGTTTTCTCGTTCTTGTCCTCTCCAGGGCTACATGAAACATTGGCCCTGCTGACCTCTCAGCTGCGGCCAGATGCCAATCACAAAGAAGACATGGTGTTCCTAAAAGACGTCTTCAGTGAGAGGAGTTTGGGTTACCTGATGAAGGTGAGGAGGTATTTCTTATTGTGAGTGAGGAGCGTTCAACTTCTTCAAATGAGATCAGACAAAATAATTTGTTAGGATCAATCTTTTTCAAGTTTAAACATCTACAATCAATTGCTTATGCAATTGTCTCTGGGAGATGTATTATATAGACAAAGTATTGGACCACATGTCTTAATCATTGGTTCAGGGGGGTGTTGCCACAGACATATAAAATTAAGCTGCTAGCACTGCAGTCTGCCTTTACAAACATTTGTGAAAGAAGGAGTCATTATAAAGAGCTCATTGAGTCAGTGTGTGAAATTTCTTCCCTCCTTGATATTCCACCATCAGCTGTAAGTGATATTATTGCAAAGTAGAAGCATTTAGGAACCACAGCAACTCAGTCACAAAGTGGCAGACCATATACAGTTACAGTGCGGGGAGCTGAATGAGTGCTGAGGTGCAGAGTGTGTAAAAATTGCCAGTTCCAAACCTCCTCTGACATTACTATCAGTACAACGCTCTAGGAGCTTCATGGCATGGATGTCCATGGGCGAGCAGCTGCGCATGCAAGCCTTACATCACCAAGCACAATGTCAGGCACGCAGGCAATGGGCTCTGGAGCAATGGAAACATGTTCTGATGAGTGCTGATTCATTCTTCTCTATCTAGCAGTCTGAGGAATGAGTCTGGGTTTGGAAAATGCCAGGAGAATGTTACCTGCTTGTCTGCACTGCGCCAGCTGCAAAGTCTGGTGGAGGAGGGATAATTTCATGGGATTGTTTCTGTGTGGTTGGCCTGGGCCCCCTAGTTTCAGTGAAGGGAAATCTTAATGCTTCATCTTACCGAGACCTTTTGGGCAATTCCATGCTTCCAACTTTGTAGGAATAGTTTGGGGAAGGCACTTTTCTATTCTAACTTGACGGTGCCCCAGTGTACAAAGCAAGGTCCATAAAAGCATAGTTGGAACAGTTTGGTGTGGAAGAACTTGACTAGAGCTCTGACCTCAACCCTGTCGTGCACCGTTAGGATGAACTGGAATGGAGATTGGGAGCCAGGCCCTCTTATCTAACATCAGTGTCTGACCTCACAAATGCTCTTCTGGATGAATGCATGTACTTTGTCTATATAATGTAAATTTCACTTGAACAACTACCTGACTTCACTTACACAGAAAACCTGTCATTGTAATCTTACCTGTGCCAATAGTTTCTTTGTGAGAAAGTGCAACTGCAGGATGAGCAGCCTAGTCCTTACAAAAAGTCTTAACAGTACATCTTTGAGTCTGCGCATAACTCCAAAAAAATTCTTGTACATTTTTTTAACATTAAGCTCAAATTTAAAAATGTGATGGTATGCACAATAATAAAAGTGCGTATACTGGAAATAAAACTATAGCACACATCTTCTTAGCCTGGCTCCTGAGTAGGGTGACCAAATCCTTATAAATTAAAGGTTTCATAAACACCAGCAGTAGTTTGAAATTTTTATATTTAACTTAAAAATGTAGTAAACTGCAGGTTGCCAAATTGGCATTTAGCAAGTAAAGGTCAAATATATTATATGTAAAATGAGTATAAAATTAAGTTTATGTTTGTTCTTATGATCTCATGTGATACTTTATACACTCCTGTATTCTCTTTTATTTCAGCTGCTGTTCTGTCTGATAGCCATCTTTAGGTAGCAATAGAGAGTGGCATACCTTTTTGAGCCATATCCAATAATCTGAACAATTTTCAGCCAGATATGACACACTCACATTCTGTTACTTCATACCATATTTTCCCTTGTGCAAAATTGAAAAATACCTCTAGCAGGAGAGAGAGAGAGAGAGAGAGAGAGAGAGAGAGAGAAAACCTTTATTTCTCATTATACACTGCTGATTTATTTTCTGTGTGATCATTCCCATCATATTCACCAAGATCCACAAAGCTTATGACTTTTTTGTGACTTGTAACTTTCCCTGATGGACATATTAGACAGGCTAACCTTCACTTCATTATAATAAAAAAGTCCTCCCTGCTTTCTTCACATGTATAAGGTAAAAGCCAGAGTTCAGTTAAGAGCATGTCTTGCAGAACCAGAATGTGGGACACTGTTTTGAGATATGGGACCAGGGGACAAGACATATGAATGCTGTGCAGGCCTACATAAAGAGGGTCAGCCTACTCCTGACACAGAATTAGCATTTGTATAGATTTTCCAAAAATAACAACATTCAGTGATCATTCAACCTAAATAAAAAGCATGCTCCATCCAGGCATCCATCCATCCATCCAGGCATCCATCCATCCATCCAGCCATCCATCCAGCCATCCTCTTACACTTATCCAATTTGGCTTCCTTGCAATGTGGTGGGTCATTCTACTGCTTTTGGACCAAAGGATCGACTATACTGATTATAAACAGCCTATAATAGACGGATGTAGCGTCCTGGTCAAAAAAGTGAAGCCTTGAACCCCCTCTTTCACATTCTTTCTACTGATGAACAGAAGGTGATTCCTCTAGCTGCAAAAGGAAGTCAGATTACATTGAAATCTATGGGAAAATGGTCCAACTCACGCTTCTGTGACCTCAGTAAAGACTTTCATGATGAGTTTATGGCTTCAGAAGCTTGTTTCAAGTCTTTTTAAAATTTGTTCAACCAGTTATTCATTTTGTAAATTCCCGTGAGACGAACAAGGCAGATAAAGAAAGAAAGACATCCTTTAATAGTCCCCTTATGGGGAAATTTCAGAATCCTCCACTCTTATTGTATTACAGTTACAATTGCATGCAGTCCTGAACACAGACATCATGCACAAACAGAACTCTGTAAACATGCACGGAGAGGTGAAGAGCGAGGAAGGCAGCCCATGAAGGCTCCAAGGGAGCAACGTGGGGGGGTTAGGTGCCTTGCTTAAGGGCACCTTGGCAGGGCTCAAGAGCAGAACTGTTACCTCTCCATCTTCCAGTCCATCCCTCATACACACAGTGGTCCATATGGGCCCGAACCAGCGCTCGACAAAGTCCTTTCTACGTTCTGGCTTTTTTCACCAGGTGCACTAGGCGAGTCTTGAGCCTGCGTCGACTCGGTGACTCTCCGGTTCCCAGTCCAAGTCCCAGTGGACTGAGCCACTGCCGCCCCCAAAAATGCAATGCACACTTTAGGGCATGGCTGCCTTTTGGCTGACAAGTTACTTGAGACTTCACAACTGGAGTCTAAGAACCAAACTGTGTCCATCTTTTATATACATTTTGCACTGCTGAGTCTGGGGGTTCCCTTAACTTTTCTAGCGTGGGATGAGCAAGTTTATGTTATTTACTTTATTTTTTTTTACTTTATTTTATTTTTAAGTGTCTCTGTGGCTCATGGAAGAATTGCCATGAACTTCACATATTCATGGTGCACTCATATCACATTATAATATACAATTATACAATTTCTCCCCTGGGATTAATAAAGTATTCTGATTCTGATAATGTATGTGGTAGTTCAAACTAAAAAAGTGTATTTTTGATGCATACCTGGCAGATCTTATTCGTTTGCTTGACTTTTAGCTTTTTTTAAAAAAAAGAAAAAAGAAACTATGTCGTGCTCTATTAAAATCCCTCTTCCAATATATTATGTTTGTCCCAGATTCATGAGAAGCTGAGACAGTATGAAAGACAGAGCCCGACACCTGTCCTCCACAGTGCTTCTTCTCTGGCAGAAGATGTAAGTTCCTCACACACAAACACACACACACTCACAGCCATAGACACTGTAAATTACTTTTCTACTTGGGCACAGCAGTCAGTCACCACGAGTTAGCTTTGACAGAGAAGCAATGCAGGTATGAAAAGTGAATTTTAATGTTCTCAAAGTGCTGCATCATCCCAGTGCTCCTCTAATGAAACTCTATATCCTGCTGCCCCATCGCTCTCACCAGTTATCAGAAGAGGAAACTGCTGACATTAGGTCCTGCTACTTATCTTCCCCGATGTGTGTCTTCAGTTGTTCTACAGTAAACTGCAGTGAATGTTACTAGTGTTCATATGCATACCAGGTTAAGGCTCAGTGTTCATGCGTGTTGTGATTGGCAGGTGGCCGAGGAGCTGCAGAGTGGACCCATGAGCACAGAGGAGAAGGAGCTGCTGCATTTGCTAATGTCGCCTCATCTTAAGGTAAACACACTTTCAGCTAGAGGAGAATTTGTGGCTTGCATAAACACAAGAGCATTTGTTTCCCTGTGACATGATCCATGCTGCCATTGTCCCGGGTTGGTTTTTTTTTTTCACTTGCAGCATACTGCAAATTCATTTCAGAAGCTGCTTACAAGTTCTGGCAGATGTCAGACTGCTTTATGTGCTTTCTAATAGCTGAACGACAGCACTGTAATCTCAGCATGTATGATTTCTATGCCATCAGGCTGTCCTCTCGGTGCATGATACTGTGGCCCAGAAGAACTTTGACCCTGTTCTGCCACCTCTGCCGGATGACTTTGAGGACGATCTGGAGGAGGAGTCCGTAAAGATTGTCAGGCTGGTAAAGAACAAGGAGCCTCTGGTGAGTTGTGACATAAGGAAGAGAGTAGAAATGAAAACAAAAGAGCCTGATGGAGAACTGGATGAACGAGGAAGGGATTATGGGAGTGAGACCTTTGGCCTCTTCTGCTAATAGAGTTGTTTTTCCTTTGTCCTCCAGGGAGCTACCATCAGGCGTGATGAAACCACTGGGGCAGTGATAGTGGCTCGTATCATGAGGGGAGGTGCAGCTGATCGAAGTGGTAAATTGCTGCTCATTGTCTAAAAGCTTTTAGATCTTTTAGCTGTAAACTACTCCAACAATATCTGTGGTACCAGAGGATGTGAAATTATTACCTGGTGAGACAATAAGACAGTAATGCATCACAAAGTTTTGTTTATTTTGGAATATTGTTTTGGGGTTTGTGTTCTTATTGTCAAATTTCTGTCATATGTCTATATGTTTATATGTTGCACCAGGTCCTGGAGAAATGCTATCTCATTTCACTATGTTCTGCGTCAGCTATATGTGGTTGAAATGACAATAAAGCTCTTGAATCTTGAATCTAAAGCTCTTGAAATAGAGAGATCAATTTCATTAAGTTTAGATAACCTACTCATAAACTACCGAGGGAAATGTAGACCATCTAATCAGTTAATTTTTTTAAATTTCATTTTTTTTCTTTTTCAGAAATTACTTTCGCTAAATTGTTACTATCTCTCTACCTAATAATGTTCTTGACACTGCCAGGAATTTAATTCCATTTCACAAGATTCAAATTCCTTCATTCGTCTAACTCTAACAGCATACTAATGAAAAATAAATGTCAGAATGAAAATCTGCCTTTAAAACCCAACGCTAGCATTGCATTTGAGGCAGTTTGCTGTTGTTTAATAATTGGGAAAAAAGGAAAACGTCATGCAAAACAGCACCAGCATGGATCTGAGCCAGGCTGCTGCAGTAATGTAGTTCAGCCTTGAGTCAGCGTGATGCCTTCTGATTCTTGCAACGGTGTGCCTTCATTTCTCTTCTGAGAGCCAGTGAGAAGGAGAGAAATTTGTTCATTTCTGCACCGAGAGAGAAAAAAACAGGATGCTGCAGTTGTTGCTAAAGCACAAAGCTTTTCGTGAGTCAGACTCAGTTGCGTGATACGCACCCAGGAAGCATATTTTTATTGGCCTTACCAGGAAAATATACTCCATATACACAAAAACATGCATGGTGGTAAAAGAAATTAAAGTGTCCATATTCATCATCTGTTTTCGTGCTGCATCAAGTGATGAAGAAGCAGCTATGGAGAGATTTCCCAAGTAGTCTCAGGCATCTGCATGAGTCTGGACGGATTATGCGTATATGACTACATCATATTGTCTGCTCAGTGCTTCTCGGTCCTGAGGGAGAAGTATATTGACCTCACTTCTCTCAGGCTCAGCTTTTGATCTTATTGTTGTGGCTGCAGATAAATGGATCACAGCTGAGGACAAAAGCTGTCTGTGTTTGTGAATCTCACAACAGTGCTGATGTTAAGATATGAATGATAAGCCCCAAAGACCCAGGAAGCCCACTGAAGCCTCTGAATGTCATTGATGTTTCTACCAGCTCAAGCTTCAAACATTCTCTCATCTCGTCACAGGTTTGGTTCATGTAGGAGATGAACTGAGGGAGGTGAACGGGGTCTCTGTGATCCACAAAAGGCCCGATGAGATCAGTCAGCTGCTGGTAAGACAGACAGACCTCCAGGGCAAAATTCAACAATTTTTGGTCAAATGATCTATAGATTTTTAAATCGCCAAGTCTGATTTTTGACATGTACATCTATAGGTATCTTGTTTAAAAGTAAATTAGTCCCTGAAACTTTTCACTTTTAGTGATTATGTGTTTATCTAATACTGAGTCAAAAGAACAAATCAAGACATTTTGAATCAAAATTGGTTATTTTGAATATCGGTTCTCCTTATATTAAGCTCTCGTCATTATTGCTCATAAATAGTTTAAACCAGGGGTGTGAAACATGCAGACTGGGGGTCAGAACTGGCCCATCAAAGTGTTCAGTCCAACCCACTGGATGGCTTTGGAAAATGAGAAGATTTCAAAGCAGCAGCAGCAGCAGTATAACATTTGAACTTTCAGCTGTATTTTAGTTGGTTTTTAAGTCTTCTTAATGACAGAGACATCACCCATGACCTGGAATAGTACACCAAAGACAGCAAGAAAAAAGTTAAACATAAAAGGACAAGAATATTTTTTGTATTATGTAAAATAAGAGAAAAGTTCCTTTTTTAAAACTATTTACTATTACAGTGGGTTCACAGTAAGGGAAAACAGGACAATGAAAGTAAACATTTGTTTTTGAATAACAGGATAAAGTCTGATTTATTAAAGTTTAAGCCCAACAAGCTATACTGACAAGTTTCTTTTATTTACTCCAGCAGCATTTCTTTATAATATGGAAAAACTGAGATGTGTCGTTAAAATTGTGCTTCTTTCTCTTAAGAGATCTCAGGAATGAAATATGTAGTTGAACTTTTTTACACCAAAAGAAATAACGATATACTGTATATTATTTTTCCAGTTAGGAAGCAATAGCTTTACTGGTCCAGCCCACTTCAGCTCAAAATGGCTAGTATGTGGCCCATAATGTCTGACATCCCTGGTCTAAACCTCCAATGAATTTTAAAGTCAAACAAGCTTAACTGTGTTTGAAAATGCTTCAGATCAAAATGTAGAAACATGCTGCAAGGTTTCATAGTCTTTTACTCAGATATGCATATAAACATAATTTTGTTAAGTCAATGTGTATTTCATAAATATTGATCATATATTTATGGTTTCCAAATAATAATCACTGTCTTTTTGCAAATTGTAAAAATCACTAAAAATAAAAGTTCTATTACACATCAGATTTACCTTTTGTGATATGCATTACTGCAAATTGTAAAAACGTGGACATTTGTGAATTTAACTCCGCATCCAACAACAAAGAGCAAAAATCAGTATGTTTAAAAAAATAAAAGTTTGCTGCCCATAAACACACAAAAATATGTTGCACACACTATACCATGCTAAAAGTGGTAGAAGTAAATCTTAAAATAAATCCACTAAATAATGCCAAAAAATGTAAAATATATGTAAGTCTATATTATAAAATATGTGTATATTAATATAAATATAAATAAGTTTATTTTTAAATTTATAACCCCAATTCCAGAAATGCCAGGGCACTGAGGAAAATTTAAATAAAAACACAGTGCAATGACTTGCAAATATGATAAACCAATATTTTATTTACAAAAGAACATAGAAAACATATCAAACGTTGAAAGTGAGACATTTTACTGCTTCATGAACAATACTAGCTTCTCCTAAATTCAATGGCAACACGTCTCAAAAAAGTTGGGACAGACCACACTTGACTCTCCCTGGTAGCATAGTGGTTTACACATTTGCTTTTAAAGCAAAAGGTCTCTGGTTCAATTCCAGGTGGGGATACAAGCCCCTCTTACATTGTGGAAATTGTTATTTTGAAATTGCTCCACAATTAGTAGACATATTTTCTTGAGATTGCTGGACTTCTACCCATCTTTACTTCTGAGAGATTCTGCCTCTCTAATACTCATATTCATTACTGGCTTGTTGCCAATTAACTTAATTAGTTGCAACATATTCCTCCACCTGTTTCTTTTTAGTACCACTTTTCCAGCCATTTGCTGTCCTTGTCCCATTTTTTTTTCAGATGCATTGCTGCAATCAAATTCAAGGTGAGCTAGTATTTTTGATGAAATAGTGAAGTGTCTCACTTTCAGTATCTGACATGTTTTCTATGTTCTTTTGTGAACAAAATATTGGTTCAAGAGATTTGCGAATCATTGTATTGTGTTTTTATTTATATTTAGACAGACACATTCAACCATTCATTAAAAATAAATTCCCCCTCAGGTTGACTTTTAAGCTTGGTATATTTCTGTGTTTGTCTTTATTTTGAGGCTGCAGCTGTAAACTTCCTCTCCTCTTGTTTATTTGTGATCCAGTCCCAGTCCCAGGGCTCCATCACTCTAAAGATAATCCCTGCTATTAAAGAGGAGGACCGGCTGAAGGAGAGCAAGGTGAGATAAAGCACAACTAACTGGGAACGATCAATGGAAGAGCAGCTCCAAGGAAACACTAAGTATTCTGAGTGTAAAATTACCTTTTACAGTGCGGGGATTTACATAGTCTTTTGTGTAAACTGTTTTAATTCTACCAAGTAGAAAAATTAAATACTCCAAGTTTTAATTGTCCTTTATGCCAAATCAGCTTTGACCATGATCATTTACAATAATAAATATGAAAATATGATAATCTTATTTTAATTTCAGTTAGTTACAGTGGATATAAACAGTGTACACACCAATGTTAAAAAGCTAGGTTTTAGTGAAGTAAAAATTCAATTCAGTGTGACATATAACTTGTGCAATTCAATTAGGACAAAAGGACTGTGGTCTTTTGAAAGTTTTTAAACCTGTAATTTGGTTAGCATAAATATGCACACCTTTCTTTAAACTAATACTTTTTTGGTACATCTTTTGATTTCATTAGGGCATTCAGTGTTTTGGGGTAGGAGTCTATCAGCACAGCACATTTTAACTTTCTGTATTCTCCCACTCTTCCTTGCAAAAGCACTTCAAGTCTGTCTGATTGTGGGGCAATTCCTGTGCACAACCCTCTTCAGGTCACCCCACAGATTTTCAGTTGGATTCAGGTCTGAGCTCTGGCTGGGCCATTCCAAAAAATTTTAATCTTACCCCACAAGCCAGACATATGAAGGAAATGGAGATTGTGACTTGTAGTACAACACCAGTTCTTGCCAGAAATTTCTGCGGTTCCTTTAATGTTGCTGCAAGTCTCTTGGCAGCCTCCCTGACCACTTTTCTTCTTGTCTTTTAATCAATTTTGGAGGGACATCCAATTATGTTGCTGTTGTGCCATATTTTCTCTGCTCATTAATGACTGTCTTCATTGTGTCCCATGGTATATTTAATGCCTTGTAGCTTTTTTTCGTGACCTTCTTCTCACTGATTAACAGTGAGGTTTTTTTGATGCGTTGCAAGCTCTTTGCAGGTGAAGGCTTTTGCTATAAGATGCAACTAAATAAATACCTGAAAAATCATACTGGAATAGCTTTGTTTCATTTTAATCAGTCACTTTAAGAGATGGCAGTTGTGTACTGACAACCGTTTAAGATGAATTTAAAGTCTGAGCATTTATAAGAGGTTTTGCACACTTATGTAACAGCATTGCAGTTATAATGACCCTTTCTTTTTGTCTTTTGTTATAAATTCAGTGCATTCCTTTCCTAGAATCCTAAACCCTAAAATATGTTCTTTCATCCAATCTGTGCATTTGACTCTAGGTATACATGAGAGCCTTGTTTGACTACATCCCATTGGAAGACAAGGCCACGCCCTGTCAAGAGGCAGGGCTTCCCTTTAAACGGGGAGACATCCTGCAGGTTGTAACCCAGGATGACCCCACCTGGTGGCAGGCCAAACGTGTGGGAGACAGCAACCTCCGTGCTGGACTAATCCCGTCCAAACAGTTTCAGGAGAGGTAAGGACACCCAGAAGAAGGTGGGGGTTGAATCCATTATTTTCAAAAATAAAATGACCTACCACATCCCACCGATATTTATTTCATCCAGACATTAATCTTTAAATCCACATTCATGTGTTCCACTTTAAAGGGTCAACTATGATTAGATAGCGCATTGAGGCAGTGTGGAAAAAAATAAACTGAAACACAGACTTGAATAGACGCATGCTGATACTGTAAGTGTCATAATCTGTCAGTAAGATGCTCTCAGCAGGCTGGGAGATCCCTGCCAAACACTGCAGCGTCTGGTGGATTAATAACCACAGCTTAAACACAGGGAGAGAAATACCTAAAATAGAATTTCTCAAATGTTTAGGATAAAAAGGTTATCGTAATCCAGGGCTACATTGATTGTAACTGAACAAAAGTGACATGAGCTCAGGTCTGCCTATCGGAATGGATTACTGAATAGGCTCACTGAGCACAGACCTCTTTTTGAGGTGATTTTCAAATAACTTTAGATCCAAATAAATAACCACAAAGAGACATGAAAAAGGTACAAACAGCTGTCTTTGTTGTCTATGCCCAGTGACTTATGATCTCATAATCCATCCGTGTGTTGTATATTCCTCTGCCTTTCATGTTCACCTCTTTTAGTCCTTACTTTTTGCTTACTCTCTTTACTCTCTTCCTGCCTTTATCCTCTTTGGTTCTTTGTTCTGCTGCACACTTCTGCAGGCGACTGGCCTACAGGATGAAAATGGGCACGCTCCCGAATCCAAAATCCCCTAAAAAGCCTGCCTGTAAGTTTCCCCTTCCTAGTATTTCACTGTCTTCAGCTTCTATTTATAAATATACATTTTTTGACCTGCAGCATCTCTCACTATTAGCACTCCATTCTCCACTAATATACTTAGCGACTAACCCTAACCCGCTGTATAAATGCAGTCATGTTTTCACTGACTCTTTTTTTCTATTAACTGGATGCCTTAGTTTTCATTGTCCATTCTCTAAATGCTGCAGTGTAGACATGTTTTGAAAAAGATGAGCGAGAGGTGGAGGGGAACAGAGAGAGAGGGATAGATCACAGATATGAATTAATCTCTTTCATGCTTAGTCCATCTGGCCAGTAAGCTGCCTGTGAGTTCAGCTTAACTAGATCCAGACTGTGTAACAACAACGGTCCACAGAGAAACAAAGCACTGTCAATATGCTGTGCTTTTCACTTTTTCAGCTGATACTATAGTGGATCTCTGTAAACAGCCAGGTGAGTGGTTGATGTGAGCGGTGGCTCTTCATGGCACATAAGCTGCAGGCGATCCGATTAGGCCTGAGCTATGGGGAGACAACAAGGGCTTAGCAATATGGCAGCTAGCCCTGCTACGCCACGCAACAGCAAACCTGCGGGGACTCTTCTGTCTCGGCCTTCGTCCACGCTCCCGTGGCTCTCTTCATTAATTCCACCAAATCCCAGCAGAGCTTTAACATGTGGGTCCCCCTCCTTGTCTCGGAGTGACGTCAGTTTACTGATGATCTCCTCCTAAATTTAGACTCCTTCTCCTCTGTGAATTTCTAAATTTCCTACATTTCATCAGTTCAAAATAACCTCTTCCTTTACCTTGCTTAATGTTCTCCTATGCCTTTCATTGCTGTTCAGATGATCAAGGATGTGATAAAGGTGGGTACATGTGCAGCCACAAACACAGCAACAACAAGCAAACAGTCACATTCAGATTACAGAGTAAAAATGTTGATGAAAGCCTGTATATGTGGGTATGCGTGTGTGTAAAGCTTTCATGTGTGCAACTAGTGTGTGCATTTGGGATTTCTACAGATTCCAGCTTAATTCCTCACCCCCTGCTGTTAGTTACCAGACCAGAATAGAGATTTTTTGTATGTGTGTGTGGCTAGTTTGAGTGTGTGTGTGTTTATGTTTTGTACCAGGTGAGGTGCAGGCAGAATAGCATCCCTGGAGACTTTAGTCGAGCAGAGGTGGTTGAATATCACAATACCTCCTCTCCTCTTTTGTGTCAACCTCAGTTCCCATTGTCTCCTATATGTTTTTCATACTTGTCTTTACTCTGCTGTTTCTTCTTCACCTTTTGTCTATTTTATTTACAAGAGACACAGATGAGTAAAAATACAGATATTTCATCTGCTTAGGATTTACAGATTGGTTTGTATGAGGCATCAGCTGCACATCTTTGGGGACACCAAGCTTGTTTACTTGTGTGTGTGTGTAGATGGAGGTTTGTCTCACAGCTGACTCACAGAGGAAGTAGAGCCATTTCTCTCCTCTCCCTTTTTCTTAAATCTCTTTATCAAACCTTTGTTTAGCCGTTGTTGCCTCCAACAGCACACCATCATCTTTTGGCTGCCCTTCCACTTTCTCCTCCTGCTGTCTGCCTGCTTGCTGCCCATTGGGCCCTGCCTCCCCTCTGCAGCACCCATGGCCCATCCACCCCTCTCTTAAACGTTTCCACGTCCCTTATTCCTCAACTCTTCCAGGTCTCTTACCCTGTGCTTACCCCCCTCTTTTCCCTGCTTGCCTGCCTACAGAGGACTGTGACTGTGAGGGCTATTTCAATGGACAGTACATAGGTGAGAGCGTGCACATCTTTCTCCACCTCCTTCTCCCTATCTGCTCTGTCTGCCTGTTGCAGCCTGGCTGTGTGCTGGTTCCCTGGGTGCTTTGGGCTGGGGGCGAAAATGACTGCTTGGAGACCCCTTGTCTTGGGTTGAGGGATAAGAGGAAGGGCGAAGGTTTTGAAAGGTTGAAAGAGATGACTTTCAAAGTCAGTGCCAGAGAGGAGTGAGAGAAATTAGATGAAGATCAGCAATCCATTTTGATTGTTAAAGTGAAGGTACACGTGCAGATGAGTGAAAACATTTAACTGCTACAATGTTAAATGGGGCGGGGAAAGAAACGCGTAGGAAGGACCGTCTCACACTCACAGCAGGTGTTAGAAACAGAGCTGCCTCTTTGAAGACTCTGCTACATAATTATACGTACGAGGTTTCAGGGATGCATCAGTGTGTCAGCTCTTGTGGTGAAGATTCAAAACAAACTGTAAAAAAATATAAAACAAGTTATTATTTTGTTAGAAAGTGCCTGAAGGAAAAAACTGTTACTTGGTGCTACTTAGGGAATAATTATGAGATTTGGAGCTATTTTGTTTCCATAGCAGGTCTTCTTTCACAGGAATGAAAGGAAAATGTTGAAAAATACATCTGTAGGTGTGTTATTTACAGCTCATACGCTATATGGGCAAAAGTATTGGGCCACACCTCAGTGTGGAAACATGGTCTGTGGAGTGATGAATCATGCTTCTCTATCTGGCATTCTCTTCAGGCTGGGTTTGGTGAATGCAAGGAGAACATTTATGTTTTATGGAGGATGGATAATGTATAGTGGTTGTTTTTCTAGACATTTTGAACAATTCTTTGCTTCCAACTTTGTGGGAATAGTTTGAGGAAAGGCCTTTTTTTTGTTCCAGCATAACTGTGAACCAGTGCACAAAACAAGGTCTATAAAGGAACAGCTGGTTGAGTTTGATGTAGAAGAACTTGACTGACCCGCACAGAGTCCTGACCTCAACCCCACTGAACACTTTTGGGATGAACTATAAGGGAGAAAAACCTTTTCAACAGCAGCCATTTTGGCACAATACGTAAACACAGTTGTTTAAAATTAAGTAAATGATGCTTTTGTTCTTAATGCGATTAGTACCACCTGTTTACCAACTATTTTGTGGGAAAAGGATTGTTCGGATTGTTGGGGTTTTCCTTTTAACACAGTTTTATCTTTACCCTACAGTGTGAAGCGCCTCGAGGCGACTTTTGTTGTGAATTGGCGCTATATATAAATAAAATTGAATTGAAATTGAATTGAAAAGGAATCCTGCAAAAACTATTGTGAGCCAACAATCAGTGTCTGACCTCACAAATTGCCTTTTGGATGAATGGGCAAAAATTCCCAGACACACTTCATGGATCATGTAGAAAGCCTTCCCAGAAGAGCAGAGTAGTTATAGAAGCCAAACCGAGACCAACTCTATATAAATACCCATGGATTTAGAATGGGATGTCATTAAAACGCCTACATGTGCAATGTGCACGTGGCCCAATACTTTTGTCCATATAGTGCATCTTTGCAGGCTAGTTTATCTAATTTAGCTTTTTTCTCATACTCTAGGTCAGCAATTTCCACCTCAGTGGCTCGTGCACTTATTGTAGTTCTTTTATTTTACAGAAGCATATATCTTTTGAGCATGTTTTTTTCTCCATGGTGATATCTAGCAAAACTTTTACCATTTTCACTAATTACATTAATAGTCAGAGATGCACTTACGACACGTTATCTTGGTAAATGTATAAATAAGCTGCAAATAACAGCAACAAACCTGTAAAATTATGTAATTTCTAAAAAACCAGTAAACTATACAGTGCTATTTGATGGATTTAAATAGACACCCAGCCATAGGTATGTTGTGATGAGAAGCTTTACTGAATTTATGTTGGGGAAGAAAGAAAAGATCAGCCCCCTGCTTTTTAGCCTTCCACTGACCTCCACTCCCTCACCCTTCTTCAACCCAACCTCGTGTGCTCCTACATCCTTCAAGTTGCTGGAATGATGATAAATACAAGGAGTGATCTAAACGCCGCTGAAAGCTTAACAGCACTCTCTCTCACAGTAACATAAACTACCTCACTAAATTTGTGCTTCCTGTCAACCTGCTTGGAGCTGTAACACCCCCTCCCTCCCCACCCCCTCTCTATCCCTCCGCCTCCACCTTGCAGTGTTTGGATCCTCCTAAACTCGCCCCTCCCTTCCACCCTGCATCTAACTAACTGCGCCCCTGCTGCTGTAGCCAGTGCACTGCTTACCCCTATCCCCAAAATCAACCCCACCCCCACCCACCCCATGAGGGCCCTGCTGCGTTGGACGCATTGCACACTCAACCAGGCACGTTTGTTGCTTGTTCACCCTGTGTGGAGGTGTGAGGCTGGGTTGTGTGATGCTCTAACGCCAGTTATAGTCTCTCCTAAGTGTAAAGCAGTGGCGCCCTCCTGTGGCCAGGTGTTTTCCTGGGAATTTTATTCAGGTACAGTGCCCGGCTCATTCCTGCAGGTATACACCACTGACAGGGGGGGGGATACAGACAGTCCTGATCATGGGAGACCCAGTCTCTGCCTTTTAATGTGGCGTCTCCCAGGGCCAGGTTGTCCTGTCTGTCCTGCCTCAGCACTGTAGCCTTGTTGAAAGCAGCATGCCTTTTCTGAAACATGACACTGCAAAAAATTATATTTACCTTGGGTCACTGAAATCTGTTTCTAGCTGCTAAAATGATCAAAATGCTTCAAATAAAACAGACATCAAGTATTTCACCTATTACTGTTACTGTCAGCTGCATGTGATCCAATTCTTAGTTTAAGCATGACATCTAATTGGCTCCACCTTCTGCTTACAGTATAAATCACACTATCAATTATATACACTTATAAGATTGTGCTATTTTCATCCACATGCACTCTTTACAAAGGTTTTTAATGCATGATAACCAGTAGGTTGGTCTTTAATTTTATCAGAATGCATTTTTCCACTGTTTTTTTAAAATCAAATTACTGTGAACTAGAAAATCTTGTTGTACATTTGACCGAAGACCTTTTGTATTCTGTTTCTTCTTACCTCCCATCTCTGGCCTTGCTGTAGCTGGTTTACGGAGGAGTTTCCGGCTGAGCCGTAAAGACAGGCAGGGATCATCAGGAGAGGGCTCTGATGCTGGAGACCCAGATTTCCTGACCTACGAGGAAGTGACCCGCTACCAGCAGAGGCCGAACGAGAGGCCTCGTCTGGTGGTTCTGATTGGTAAGCCTGAGGAGCACAAAGAGGCTCCTGTGATGACAGCAACATCTAGTGGTTTAACACTTGTGTTGCCGCATGCTGTATTTTTATTCTCACACATACTCACCTTTGGTTTCCAAAGGTTCTCTTGGAGCACGAATTAATGAACTCAAACAGAGGGTAATTGCAGAAAACCCACATCGTTATGCAGTAGCTGTACCACGTGAGTCACTCAATATTTTTACACTCAGTCCTTATAAATAGACCAACAAATTCACTAAAATCCTCTTATATTCCCACAGATACAACCAGACCCAAAAAACCACACGAGAAGGACGGTGTAGAGTACCACTTTGTCACCAAACAGCAGTTTGATGCAGATGCTTTGAACAACAAGTAGGTTTCTGTTGATGCCATATTGATGTTGTGTGAGCTTGATTGATTGCTACTTGAAGTAAAGGCTTTATTTTTGTTCTCCAGGTTCATAGAGCATGGGGAATACAAGGAGAACCAATATGGCACCAGTATAGAGGCTATCCGCTCCGTACAGGCCAAGAATAAAATGTGTATTGTGGATGTGCAGCCTGAGGTGAGGGTCACATTACAGAGCCCATCCTGTTTAATGTTCATCCAAAGAATGCACTGTCATAACATGTCACAATGAGTTACACAGTCTGCAGGCAGCAGCACATTACTGAGTACCTGAGTGGACAGGGGCAAGCAGTCACGTCAGGTCCACTCACTAAGCAGAGAGTCTGACATATCACTGTTGACTTTGTCCTTTCGTGTCTCTTTTCTCACCTTTGTTTTTTTCCTGTTGTATGTAAATCTTCCACCACTCCAGGCTCTGAAGAGGCTGCGGACAGCAGAGTTCAAGCCGTATGTAATATTTGTCAAACCCCGTGTTCCTGAGAGCAGACGTCGTCGCAGTGCAGCCACCTCTCCAGGAGGGGGAGAGCATGGGCGCATTACAGTGAGACCTGTTTTTCTTACCAGTAACAGATGTCCTATTCAAAGATTTTTCAAATGTACATAGTGAATATTCTCTACTCCACTGCACAGTTCTTGTGAGCTCACAAGGTTTGGAATTATGCAACCATTTATCTTGATCAGCAAGTAGATATACAATATTGCATACCTTTAAGATTACTGATGCCACTCTTAATAATCTTCAGCAGTTGTATGAAATGAGGGTCCTTTGAAGAGCACAAACCATAATTTTGGACCCTCAGTATCCTTTACATGTTGTGATCCAGATGCTTCTGTAAGGGCGAAGGTTATTGTTCTTTTAAACCAATTTTGCACGCACTCCCTCATGGTTTATGGTGACAGTGTAGTACATTTGGATCCAAAATGAGGTTTTGTCTGTTATATGTATGCATGAATATATTGTGTTTGATGGCTGCCTGCAAAGCAAATTGCTCTACAGGGACATTAATGTTTTACTCTACTGACTTGTAAATATTGGAAACAGGGCACAAATTTCATTGAACGCAAAGCATTACAGAAATATAGCAAACTGAAGCATTCTTTCCTAACTCTGAGTAATATTTAATATCAAATCTTAAAAGCTCAGCATCTACTAGTCACAATTCTTTGGGCTTGGAGCTTTTCTTCTAAATTGTAACTTGAGAATCCCTGATTAAAACCAGCACAATTGTACAATTTCAGGCCTATGACATTGTTTAAAATACCAATTTCGCTAACATACAATGAAGATGTTTTTTTGGTCAATTATATGGCCCAAAGTATTGGGCCACATCTCTTAATCATTAATTTCAGGTAGTTCATTCAGTCCCATTGCAACAGGTGTATAAAATCTATCACTTAACCATGCCATCTGCCTTTAAAAACAATTGTGAATGGGTCGTTCTAAATAGCCTACTGGATTCAAGCCTACGTACCATACTGGGATGCCACTGTTGCAACAAGTATACAGTAAGTGTAACTGTAAGTGGTATTATTACAAAGTGGAAGTGTTTTGGAATCACAGCAATTCAGCCACAAAGTGGCAGACCATGTAAAGTTACAGAGCAGGGCTGCCGAGTGGTGAGATGCGCCCTTGTCCAACATCAGTGTCTGACCTCACAAATGCTCTCCTGAATGAATGTGCAAAAACTCCCACAGACACTCCACACTTTCAGAATCTTGTACAAAAGCCTTTACAGAAGAGTAGAAGCTGTTAGAGCTGAAAAGGAGGACCCACTTTAAATGAATGCCTATGGCTTTAGGATGGGGTGCTGTAAAATTTAATGCAGCTTTAATGTGTAGGTGGCCCAATGCTTTTGTCCACATAGTATAATTATTCCCCTCTGGTGGCAAGGAAAAACTGAAAGTCTTTCAGGTCTTCATCACACTGTCTTTGAATATTCAGCCAATGCAAAAATGATGTGACAGTAGATAAATTGTCACTAACCTCAGTAAATAGCATCCTATTTATCATCAGACAGAAAGGCCATTGTAAACAAAAGTCAGTGAAGGGTGGTCAGATCAATGCATTCCTAATCAAAATGAATGCCTTTCTTGCAACTTGTATGCAGTTAAGATTCTGCACTGTGTCATTTAAATTGCATAACCCAGCAGGTGCAACCTGCACAGCATCCGGCCTCTTTAATTCAAATTCAAAGCATGTCCCTTATGTGCCTATCATTGTTTAAAAAAATCCTTTATTTGACTTTCTTTCAACAGGATGAAGACCTTCAGGAGATGCGTCAGTCTGCCATTCAGATTGATCAGCAGTATGGACACCTAGTGGACCGGGTCCTAATCAAGGAGGACTCAGCCAGTGCTTGTGCAGAACTACGAGGCATTTTGGAGAGGCTGGAGAGGGAGTCCTTCTGGGTGCCTCTCAGCTGGGTGCGGATCTAAACATACTGACTCACTCCACATTCCCTTCCAGAACAGCAGAGCTTCAGTCTGCTCAGTCCTGCACTGGTCCTCTCCCAGTGTGTTGATACTCTCCCTCCTACCCCTCTAAAGGCCTGCTGGCCAGCCTTGGAGTCTACTGAACTTCCTGTACATGACTGATACAGGGCTGGTCAGCCAATTAAAAAATTGAGGCACCAAAGGGAGAGAATGATGTCAGAGGAATACCTCAGTTTTACAGCAGGTCGGTTAATTACCCAAAAGTGACAGGCTTACGTCCTCAAATAATCAACCACTTTTCTTGTCATATTTATTCAGGTCTGGATTTATTTATTTATTGAATTCAAAGACAAGTGTCGAATGAAAATGTGTAGTTTTAAAATGGTTGGTAATGCTTTTCATGAGTCCCATATTTTCCAAGATTTTTTCCTAAAGATTTCCCAAATTTCTCTAATAGATTAGCTGCTAATTAGCTGTAGAATAAGGCCTTTGGAACCTATATGAAAAAATTAAGAAAGAGTTAATTTGCTTAGTTATACCTGCTCATTATATTTTAGATTTTTTTTAAAAAGAGAAGAAATGTGTGTAAATAATAAGTAGGACAGTTAAAAAAATGAAAGAAATGTTGCGAGACTCAGTGTTTATTGCACAGAAATAATCTTTCAAGAGATTTGGCAGTAAAGCATTAACTATATAGATATTTATTATAGAAATACTAGAGGAGTGGCCATCAAGTTCTGAGGTCTATCCTTCTGCAGAGAGTTTTTATAGCCCTGTTTACATTTACTTTTCAAGTCCTTTACTAAGTTTGATAAATGTGAAGCCTGGCAATGTGGCATACAGTGGTGGAAAACAGAAGAAGCCATGGCACCGGTCATCCAAAGAGTCAGCTCATCACAGCTTTACAGTGTGTAACCTCTTGAGATCTGACCATCTAAAAAATCCTTTACAATTCTTTGAAATACTAACAAAATGCTTGCTCATATAGAAGGTGTGCCATATTGAGTCACTTTAATTAACAGAGCTACTATTTTTCAAGTTAAGAGACACTTGGCCTGCCAGCAATCCTGTACATTTGTTTCATTTTTTTGTTTCTTTAGGTGTATTATAGCAGCAGGTCCAATGTCTTTATAACTGCTGAAAGTATATATTCTCTTTGTGTATCATTGTACGGATGGAATGAAATAAGGAATTCCCAGTGTAGCTGAAAACTACAAATAAAGATGCGATTTAATCAAAAGGTGGCAGAAACATCAACTGGATGACTGTTTAACTTTCACAAGTGAATCTCTGAATCTTCAAAGTTAAAATAAATTTCTGCATTTTTTTCTTTTGCCAGTCTTTCTATAAAAGTGTTGAATATTGATGTCAGTTTTAATGAACTTTTCCAAGTCATCCAATACATACATTTCTTGAGTTCTGAATAAAATGAGCAGGTACTTTCTAATTGTAGCTACTAACGCTTTCTCATTTCCCCTTCATGATTAGAAAAAAGTACATAGGACTTTTTTGGAAATCTCTGGGTAATATATAGCCAACTACGAGCTACTTTATTAAAAATGCAGAAACGTAGCTATCTAATAAAAAACAATAGGTAAATAAGGGACTCATTAAAAAGGCAAGGCCAAATCGATTTATTCCTCACTCTACTGCACTCTAGCTGAGTGTGTCAGGTTTGGTATCCCATTTAGAGGATTGCTTAGTCAGTCAGTTTTATTGTGACTCCTGTTGGAGTACCTTTTGGTAGCATGTTTTTTAGTTTTAAAGCTTTATTCAACTCAATGCCAATTGCAGAATGCTTCCTGTTGAATTCTACTGCTCATGCATCGTGTACTGTACAGAATAAGAACCTATCATACAAGTCAACAAAACAGGATAAACACATGCAGAGTTAAGTAATGACCATGTGACACTGATGCGTTCTTTTCACATAGAAACAGACACGAAATATTCAAATGGAATGTGAGAATTTTATTTTCTACAGAACTGTTTGTTTTTAGGAAATGCATGAAAACTTTAATCTCAGTTGTAAAATATTGTAAATGTTACTCCTTGTGTGCCAACGAAAGATCTCGTAGCACTTCAATGCAACCTGTTTACCTTGGATCCCTGGGAACCCACATGGGTTTGTGTGTAAAACAAAGCTGTGCACAAAGTCTGTGTAGATGGATGTCAGAGTGTGTTTACATGCACCAACCTGCGATGCTCCTTTTACATACAGGAATGGATTTTGTACAGTTTTCTTGCAGATATCTGTATTTTTGACTGCAGAAGAAGTGATGAATGCTCGATGTTTGTTTTCTTTCATTACTGTTGTGTTGGACTGTGAGACACTATATCCACAGAATCTGAATTAGAGCTGAACCAATGATTTTTTTTATCAAGTTCTTCTGAGGGTTCTAAGGGTTTTACACATTTCTGTATAGTATTTGATGGTAAAATTACAAACTCTGGGTTCTGGTTAGAGGAAATAAAAAACAATGTGAAGACATCCCTCTTAAGTTTTACACATTTAAATTTGGAATTTCATAATCCAATTGTAACTTTGAGCTCTTTCAAATTAAAAGTCCAGCACTAAAAGAGATTTAATAATAAAACAAAAGGTTCAGTTTATGGTTTTGAATGCCAACACCCAATATGTGCTCAGTGGCATTTTTACCTTTCACGGGAATGTTTGTGACAGCAACTGACATAGTTTTAATGGCAGCAATGTGCAGAAAAAGCACTCATTTAGTCTTCCAAAGTTAATTTTGATACAAAATTGTCCCAGCTCAGAAAAATATGAATTCTGGTAAAACAATGTAACAACTGTGTAAAAGAAACACTTCAGTTAGCTGTCTCGATGACACTGAAACATAGACTGTAAAGAAAAGACAGACATAGCCCCCGAGACAGAGTTTAAAAAAACCCACATGTCCCAAGTAAAGGCTGGATCTGACTGAGGACACTGCTCATATGATAGCTATGGCCTAAATCATACCCTGCTTCGTCTGTTTTACTCTTAATGTGACCATTATAGGACCGTGAATGAAGATTTGAAACTAATAATCAGGAGTATAAATTAAGAAGAAAAGTGCTAAAAGGGTAATAAATCAAATGAGGAGAAAAGTAACTTTATCAGACTTTTATACAATCTGACTTACTTTTGCAATCAGAGCAGTCACCATCTGCTGGCTATTAGACAGGTTTAAGGCTCTCCATCATTGGTTTTAGTTTTTAGAGCTCATGGGCTATTTCTGTCGTTTAGATCCACTCTATGTGCAGAAAAATATCTTTAGCTTTAGAATCTCTCTTCAGTAAAAGAAGAGCCAATATAGGAAGGAGGAATATTTGTACCAGGTACACTCAGCTTCTCCCCTTTTCCCCAAGACATTGCCACAGCAGACAAAGCTGCGTGTGGGATTTGGCACATTTTTTTATGTCCTTCCTGGCAACCCTCCCATTTATCTGGACTTGGGACCAGTTCTAGGGGCATACTGGCTTGCGAGCCCAAAGGCAGGGCTTGTGTTTCCTCCCAACTGCAAACCAGGAACCTTTTGCATGTGAGAGAAATTTGTAAACCACTACACTATGGAAGACACAGGAATATTTGTAGTAACCTTTGCATCATTCTAAGCTAGGCCTGAAAAATATCAACCTATCCTTTAATGACAGAAAGCACATTTGGGTGCTCCCATGTATGACACAAAATCAAAAATAAAAAACAATCAGAAAATACAGGCCGTGTGTCACTGGTGAGTTCAGAAGGAAATGACCTGCAGTGCTTGATTAAAAATCAGATAAACTGTCACTTTTATGCAGGGGTTTGATTGAATGTGAGCGTCTGTATGTGTGGTAAGAAATGAAGCAGCTCCCAGATTCCTTCTGTATTTTTTTTATGCAATGAAATAATGTTCTTGATTGTTTTATGTGCTGTATGAACCAAGAAACCCAGAATGTTCAGTTTGTATCCTGACATGTACAAAGTGCCATAATAAAGCTAGCTGATTCAAACATTTAGTGTTTATTTAAATAAAGTTTTATAGTCTGCTTCAAAGGCTGCAGTTTGTGCTGACATTTTAAATGTCAGAACGCTGAACGTGTGAATTTACCTCTCAGCTCTTGCTGGCTCCAGTGCAGTTCATTTAAGTGCATCTAAAACACTGCCAGGAATCTTCAGCTTTAGCCCATAAGAGCTCTCAGAACATCACATCTATCAACAGTGGTTTCCAGATGTTCTATCAAGAGGAGAGATTATTGTCACAGTGATAAATAGGTCAAAAACAAGATGAAGTTCTAGAGAGGAATTTAAATGCTATTCAGAGGAAACTGAAAGCCATCATTTCCACTCCACTGATGTGACAGTGGAACTAGAGACAAATGGGAAGTCATCAGTAGTGTAGGCTGAACATAATTTTGATTGAATAATCAAGTCATTAATACAGTAAGGCCTGATTCAACCTTCATTTTTAACTGAATAAAGTATAATTTCAATCATTTCAGTCATTTTTACTCCCCATACATTTATTTGTTACTGCTGCATGTCATTAAATGTTGTCTTCTCTCTCCAATAGCGTGTGCCTCTTTCTGCTCTCCTTTCTGTCTTCTCTGTCCCCTCACCCCCAACCGGTCGAGGCAGTTGGCTGCCCCTCCCTGAGCCTGGTTCTGCCTGGAGGTTTCTTCCTGTTAAAAGGGAGTTTTTCCTTCCCACTGTCGCCAAGTGCTTGCTCATAGGGGATCTTCGGATTGTTGGGGTTTTCCCTTTAACACTGTTTTATCTTTACCCTACAGTGTGAAGCGCCTCGAGGTGACTTTTGTTGTGAATTGGCGCTATATAAATAAAATTGAATTGAATTAAATTGAATGTGCAGGATTTAACTACAAGTTTCACCCCTCAGTAACACTGTTTTAAGATACTGCTATTCTAGCTTATCCTAATCCTCCTAAACTATTAATTGAAACTTAGGTGAATAGATATGATGAAGCACACAGAAAAGTGCACAGATGTGAACAGTATTCTCTGACATCTCGTTCTTTGTGGCTACCATCCACCTGGACAACCACAGTGCCATTTTGAAGATTCACGCAAAAGATTTTGTTTGTGAATACAATCCAGCCAGTAATTGAATTCGAAACAAGGTTGCTCACAGGGCTTACTGTATTACTTTTAGTTCATTTTGTTTATTCTATGTTTTGGACCATTACTCACAAACACTACAAAATGTGTCAAGTGCCAAATACAGGCGTACTGGAACAGACAAACAGTACCAAAAAATACATCCCCAACAGCACTTACTGGAGGAAGGACATTTACTGTTGTACTGCTTACCAACAAAAACTCTTACTCTGTAGTTTACCAGCATAGTACCAGCAACAACTTGAACTATTTGAGTTTCACTATGATTTTATTTGTTGAACTTTTATTACTTGACATTATATTTTAGTGTAATGTGTGTTAGTTATTTCATCCACCCCCATGTATGTGCATCACTGTCCTGAGGGAGTCCACACTGTGCCTGTCATCCAATTAGGACTAAATCTGATTTCACTAAAAGGCTCATTTAGAAGGTCTTTTAGGGAGTAGGCACTGAGATGCATTACAACTGAAGAATTGTTTGCATTCATTTTCACAGCAGTGAGCACATTCTGCCACAGCTTTTAAGCAAATGTGTTACTGCCTTATGTTTGGTAGTGGCAGCTGGCACATACTGACAGATTGGTCGAGAGCAGTGGTTCTCAAACTGTGGAGTGTAGGGACACTGTAGGGGGACATGGAGGACCAGGGGAAAATATGGCACGAAACTAAGCTGAATGAGTATAGAAAATAAACAGCATTAAGATAGCTTCACAAAAATATGTAAATTATAGAAAACAAAAGCCCTCGTTTAACAGAAATATTATGTTACAATGTTTACTAGTGAGTGCCACCTGCATGAGGTGCTTCATTCTGATGTAATTATTTCAGACTGCAGTTATTAGCTACCCAGAAAGAATTAGAGCTGATGCAGGACACAGTGTTTTTCATGCAGTGAAATGAGAAGAAACGGTTTGAAGGTTGTGGTTTGGGTGGAGAGTGTAAACTGTTCGTTTGCATTCTATATCATTCAGCATTCATAACTGTCCTCTCTCACTAAGTCTTGGGTTAATAATCAAAACATGCTTTGTAATATACATAACTATAAAACTATGCAATATTTGTTGACATTACTCTGAGGTTATTCTACATCATGACCTAAGATGTTATTGTTAACACTGTTTTATCTTTACCCTACAGTGTTGCGCAGTGAAGCGCCTTGAGGCGACTTTTGTTGTGAACTGGCGCTATATAAATAAAATTGAATTGAACTGAATTGAATTGAATTGAATTGTTATGTGATTGCCTGTAATTACATAATTTTTGTCTCTTAAAGCAGTATTAAAAGGTTGAAATTTACATCTACCACACAAATCGAAATCAGGAGAAGATTTACATTGCAAATTATCACGAAACACTTTATTCTTTGGCAAAACAAATCCAAATTAACAATTCTGCAACCTGTGAATAGTTATATATTGTTCTGCCATTTTTATCCTCTTTCGCCAACTATAGCCTGGTGATGCGTGCGCCATGTTTTTTTCTTCCTTTTTTCTTTTATGGTTGGTCTTTTTTCTGACTTACATTATATAGATAAGTTAAAAGCTGCAACACAATATAACTCAAGTGATATAATTGTTTGTTTTTTTAATGTAATTACTGAATGTAGGACCAGTAATGCATTACTGCTTTAAGAGACAAAAATTATGTAATTACAGGAGTATGTGTCTTGGTAATCTACCACCCCAGCCCTGCTCATATTAACAGTAATCATTGGCATTTTTATTGTGATGTAATCATGATTCCAAATTTTCCATTCATCCTTTTTCTGCCTATTCTCCAGGTCACAGGGGTAGCAGTCTAAGAAGGTCGCCTTCCATCTGTCAGTCTCCTGCTCCCTCCTTCTTTCACTCATGAATAAGACCCCAAGGTACTTAAATTCCTCCACTTGGGGCAGCAACTCCACCCTTTTCTGGCTGAGAATCATTGCCTCAGGCTTGGAGATGCTAATTCCCATCACAGCTCCTTCACACTTGGCTGAAAAGTAACTCCAATGTAAGCCAACAGAACCACATGCTCTGCAAAAAAGCAGAGACAACATCCTAAGACCACCCTCCTAAGACAACCTCTGCCTCTTGGCTGTGTCTAGAAATTCTGTGTATACTAGTTATGAACAGAATCAGCACAACAGCAACCCTGGCAGAGTCCTCCACATGTAGGCACACAGGTATAAGTAGACTAGTTAGGCAAACTTCTTATGCACCCTCGAGAGGATAAAGAGCTAGTCTATTATTGAACAAGCAGGATGAAAACTGCATTGTTACTTCTGAATCTGAGGATTGGCAAATGGACAGACGCTCTTCTCAAGCACTATTGCATGGACCTTTCCCAGAAGGTGATCCACCTGAAGTTAGAACACATGTTCTGGTCTCCCCTCTTAAAAAGGGGGACCACTACCCCAGTCGGCCAGTCCAAGGACCCTGTACCAGAGTTCACGTGATGTTGCAGAGCTGTGACAGTCAAGACCACCCAATAACATCCAGAGCCTTGAAGAACTTGAGGCAAAATTGGATCCACCCCAAGGGCCTAGCCACAGGTAAGTTTTTTAACTACCTCGGTGACCTCACTGTAAGTGGTTGGCAAGTCATCCCGCTTGTCCCCCAAATAGTTTATTTCCAGATTTTTTCCTACTTTAATCAAGTTGTTTTAAACAGGTCAAACAAAATGCTTCCTAAAGCTGTATCTCATTCCAGTATGCAACCTGCAGATGTGATTTTAGATATAAGAGAAGCAAGTTCTGATAGGAATAAATTCTATTTCATCTCAAAGTAAAGCTTTTACAGTTTTGCTAAACTTTATTATGAAACCTTTTTAAAATGAATCACCAACATTTTTAAAAATAGAAAGAACTAATTATAAATCACTTAAAAAGTGGAAACGCATATTTTATAAAGAAAATTTTTTTTATTAAACTGAAAGGTTCATATCCATCATATATAAGCAAAAAGCTTTTTCAGCCAATTCCAAAAGTAAGCTGCTGCCTCAATAAAGTTCTGTAGGCAAGACAATGCAAGGTAATACAGCTGCAAATGAAAACATTAAAAATAAGTTTAAAAATGGAGAGAAAGATCAGCTACAAGCTAAACTTGTCATCTCAAAGGTCTTTTTTGGGATGATCAAACAAGAGGCTGTAACAATAGTCCAAGCTCCTGGACATAAGGTCAAAAATAAGTTTCTCAAACTCCCATGACCACAAAATATTGAACTGCTGCTATGACTCTGAAATGCTGAATACAGATTTGGTCTTTGCCTTGATGTAGCTGCAGAAAGATAAAAATACTTCCAAGTTTTGTTTTTATACCTCCTGAATCAAGCTAAGAAATGACTACTGTTTTTTGTTATTGTTAAAATATATAAGAATTCCTTAACTGCCTATTTTATTTGAAGAAAAATTAATTGCAAAACCAGAGAGGTAGAGATATAATTGGTTGCCAGATGTGATTTCAAGCTTTGGAATTTTTGGTAATATTGCACATGATCTAACAGAAGAGCCACAATATATGCCAGAGAAGCTATAGTGCTCTGGCTTAAGGTTTTCAGAAGGAAGGCCTAATTAGCCAGACACCTGCAAGTGAAGCAGATACTTGTGTCAAAACAACCAGCTTCAATTCTCAGGACACCACCAAACAGCAAACATAAGAAACAGAACAACAGAAGCCTCTTCTGTGTAGCACATCCACAAAGTGAATCTCTCCTTTGGTACCTTTCGGCAAGGAAACGTATGAGCAATTTTATGTGCCCTCTTTTGTTGAAGGTCCCCAATGTCAGGCAATGATGTTTTTCTTCAAATGAACGTCATGAAAAGTGTTTTAGCGGCAATATCTGTGACATCTTTCTAGTGACCCTACTCAAACCCAACAGAGAGATAAAGGAATGAAAGGATGTTTAGGTATAAATTCACAGTATAAACCACTGTGAACATAAACCACTGTAAATGCAATGAAGTGCAGCGCTGGTGTTGTGGAGTTTCATTTTTAGAGAGCAGAAAAACAATGCAACCTTTTACACACATTATACAAAATATTATATGAGAACCTACTGTGATGTCAATAGCAGGCTAACCTCTGATGGAAACAGCAAACTTGGAGACCTTTCACACAGGCAAGGCAAGCATGCAATTCATTTCCTAAATGCTTTGTGTAACCTCTGCCTGCCCAAAATACTACAATGTTGAGTCATCTCATCTGGGATATGAGAAGCACAAAACACAGTTACATTAATATTAACTGAATAATTATTTCTCTTTCTTTTTTCTGATGGCAATGGGAGGCAGTACATACCCTGCCTCCCCTGAAGCCTCATCAATGGAGACAGCTAATTATCCCAATCTGTGTGAGAGCACAAAGTTGCAGAAACACACAAAAAATAAATAAATAAATAAATAAATGAATGAATAAAATTAAAAGTCCCCTTCCAGACATTTTTTCTTCTATATTTTTAACTTGTATTTTTTTATGATGAAATTGGAGAAGCTGAATATGATCGTGCAGTGCTTCTAAAAAGAAACACATTATTTCTTCAGTTTAAATTGCCTTTCTAAAACAGTTTGACTGTCCTGTTCCCATCAACAAGAGTATTAAAGTTCAAACCCTCTGGTGGGTTTTTATATTTTGAGAGAAATGAGGCTTGTAAGGAAAATGCATTTGTGTATGAAACTGAAAAGTGGGATTAAAACCAGTTGGCACACTATATCTTTTAACTACAGTATGATGATCCAGTCCTGGAACAAATCACAAATCTTAATTTTACTATAACACTCATCTAAAAAATGCACAAAATATTTTTAGAACCTGAAAGCTTCAAAATTTCTGTGGGATTCGAGAATGAACATGCGTGTGTGCATATATGCATGTGGGAATAGCTAGGTTATTAAGATTAAGTTCAAATAAGAACAAGTAAATCTGAGAAACTGGAATGTGCTTTGCTGGGGACAGCATATCCATTAGGTATTTACATGTTGTTAGATGTGTACTTATTTTTTTTAAAAATGCCCTATATATACATAAATGCATCAGTTTTATAACCTAGGCTGTGTTCAGCCACTCATTACCTCCACCAAAGAGGTTATGGTTTTACCAGCATTGGCTTGTCTGTTTGTTTGTCTGTGTGCAATATAAATCAAAAAGTTGGCCAAGGATTTTAATGATTTTTTTTTTCGGGGGGGGGTTAAAACAAGTAACAAACCAATAATTTTTTCAAGTGATCTGGATCACTGTAACAAGGCGGCCTTTTGCAGCTGGATTTACAGTGAGGAAGACCAAGACAAGATATGGTGGAGGCAAGAGGCATTTATTTGCCCATATAGCTCCAAG
>VUQH01068288.1:0-12917 GCA_015106775.1 Etroplus canarensis
GACATAAAGACCTGGATGGCCTGTAATCTTTTACTTTTAAATTCAGACAAAACTGAGGTTATTGTATTTGGCCCTAAAACCCTCAGAAACAGTCTTTCTAACCAGATACTTACCCTGGACGGCATTACTTTGGCCTCCAGTGACACTGTGAGGAATCTTGTAATAATTTTTGATCAGGATATGTCCTTTAATGTTCACATTAAACAAATATGTAGGATTGCTTTTTATCATCTTCACAATATTGCCAAAATTAGAAACATCCTGTCTCAGAGTGATGCTGAAAAACTAGTTCATGCATTTATTACTTCTAGGCTTGATTATTGTAATTCATTGTTATCTGGCTGTTCTAAAAGCTCTCTAAAAAGCCTCCAGTTGATCCAAAATGCTGCAGTGAGAATACTGACAGGGACTAGAAAAAGAGATAATATTTCCCCTATATTTGGGGACCCTGGAGGTTTCTTCCTGTTAAAAGGAGTTTTTTCTTCCCACGGTCACTGAGTGCTTGCTCATAGGGGATCATTGGATTGTTGGTGTTTTCTCTTTAACATTGTATCTTTACCCTACAGTGTGAAGTGCCTCGAGGAGACTTTTGTTGTGAATTGGCGCTATATAAATAAAATTGAATTGAATTGAATTGAAAGAGAATTAAGGCAATGGCCCAGTTAAGGTCCAGACCTCAACCCAATTTAAATACTGTGGCGGGACCTTTAGAGAGCTGTGCATAAATAAATGTATGAAAACCTCAATTAATTGATGCAACATTTTAAACAAGATTGGACCAGAATTTCTCCACAATGATGAAAACCTTTACTACAAGTTATTGGTGCTAAGATGGCTCTAAAAGCTATTGAATTTTGGGTGTACTTAGTTAATCACATAACTGCATAGAGTTCTGCGAAAACCTTTATGCATGACTGTATCAAGGAAGCAACAGGGTAGCGTATGCATATGTTTGATCAAGGGATCCTGAGATAAAACAAGTTGGTAGAACCAACTTTTCCTCCTTTCTTTGACTCTCTGTACATTATGTAGCAAGCAATTTGTATTCAATAGCATGTTGTACAGCAGACAACATCTTTATTGTCCATCTCTCCATTTCTTTCCAAACTGCTTATCTAACTCAGGCTGGAACATCTCCCAGTTGTCAAAGGGGTGCGAACCAGGGTGCACACTGGATGGATCACGAGTGTATCACATTGCTGTAGAAAAACAAACAGTTATGGCTAGTTTAGAATCAGCAGTTAACTGAAGAGACCCACACAGGCACAGGGAGAACATGCAAACTCCGCAAAGTCATGCCACAGCCAGCCGCTGGATTTGAATTCAGGGCCAAGGACAGTGCTAACCACCCAAATCTTAATTATAACAATCCTAAAAAAAAAACCAGTAGTTTTTCTGTTATTTTGAGCACTTCCTTTTGGCACCCTCTCCATTTACCATTCCTTATAGTAAAACAGTTTTCTGAAAATTATATTTGAGAAAATGCCAGTTAACAGGTCATATGCCTAAACCAACCAACAAGAAGCAAAACTGCTTCTCTCTGGAGTCTGAAAACCAGGGCACCTGCCTGCTTTGTAGTCCAGCTACATGTAGGAACTCTTCTTTACCATGTAGGGGTGCTGTCTACAGTCTAGTGAGGAACCGTTATGGGTCTGAGATTAAAAGAAACTGCAATGAACTATTAAATCATTACCGTTCTTTTCCTTAGATTGTTGTTGTGTTGATATAGCATAATCGAGTCACCCCTCATTTCTTTATATTTTGCTAGGAAAATGGGAAATAGGTGCAACAATTTATTGAAACATGTGCAAACATAAATGGAAATACAGTACCTGTGAAGCAAAAACAGCGATTGTACAATTCTAATGAGCTTGAGAGTCAATATTTGATATGAGCACTTTTATTCTTCAACAAAACTTGAACTCTCTTAGGAGAATTTTCTTGTAATTTCTTTAAGCAGTCTTCAGGAATAGTTCTCCAGGCTTCTTGAAGGACATTCCAAATATCTTCTTTGGATGTTGGCTGCCTTTTGTTCCGTTCTCTGTCAAGATGATCCCACACTGCTTCAGTAATGTTGCGTTCCAGGCATACCTCCATAAGACCTGTTGCCACTGATTTTCAGTGCAGTTCATGTGTGATCTGGCATACCTCAGCCTTTTCTCCCTGTTTCTCTTCCTTAAGAATGGAATCTTGACAGCCACTCTTCCACTGAAAATATTTCTGATGAGGCTTTTGGTGAACAGTAAATCAATCAACTGAAGGGCCAGATGTGTTTCTCTGCTTGTGTGTCACCTTGTTGCTGTTTTTTGTTTGTTTCTCTCTTAAGGAAGTGATTTTCAGATACTGTTCATCTGCTGTAGATAGTTTTTCAGGCCTGCCGCTTCTGCTTTCATCCTGTACTTGTCCAGTTTCCTCTAATTTTTTAAGGACACACTGCACACTATGCTGAGATATGATAAGTTTTTGGATAATTACTTTTGGGAATCACCTTGTTGGTGCAAAAAAACTATTTTATGACAGTCTGGTTGGGATATATGGCATTTTTCATACATTGAACTAAAGAAAAGGGAGCAAATGATGTGTTTTTGTGATAGACTGCTAGTAACAAGGTGCCTAAAGATATAATTTAAAACTGTATAATGATCGAATGATTCATAGGTCAGTATTAAAAGGCTTAACCAAAAACAAAAACATTCCTCTGAAAATGATCAGGTACAAGGAGTGGAATGAAAAAAGTGAAACAGCAGCCAATGTCCAAAGAAAACCTTTGAATGGTCCTCAGAAAGCCTGGACAACTATTGATCAAGACCACTTTAAGAAATGAAAAGAAAACTCGGCTCCTATGAAGCAAGGGTGGCATAAGACTTTTGCACAGTATTGTGAAAACATACACAAACCAGGTTTTAGGTTTTTAAGATTTTTTTTTATCATTATTATTATTATTATTATTATTATTATTATTAATCGCAGCAGTAGTTCTTTATTGTGTAGCTATCTGTGTTCACCTGTGTTTGTGATGGGAACATAGGGATTATTTCTGTGACTACAGTGCCCCTTTATCAAAATATGGAATCTGCCCCCGTTAATCGCCATAAAAGTACAGTTATTCGCTGCTTTTAGTGGCTCCACATCGATTAAGAGATCTTCTCAAAGCCTCCTCAGAAGGTCAGGGCCATTTCACAGCCGTATAATGACACTTCCCTGTTGGGAGGAGGCTAAAGTTTTTGAAAAAAGAACATATGAGTATATGTGGATAGTAATTTTTCAAATGAAAAATGGAGCCATGTATCACAATACAAAGCCCTTGCATGACCGCCATAACAGTCCTAATTTTGTCGGGGCATCTTCTTGACACTCAACTGCACGAAGCTGTGAGCATCCTGTTAATACTGATGACAGATTAAGGATGTTTTTATACTGCAGAGGAGTGACATATAAGTTTTGAGACAGCCTCATTGCTTTATATTTTTCTTCCAAGCAAGTACACCATTTTCAGAAAAATGTTTGTTTGTAAAGCCACTCAACCCTGACTTATGAATAATTCAAGCTTAAAAAAAGGCACCCAACACAAAGGGAAAACCAGTGTTGCATCTACACATAACAGACAATTTAGCAAAGAACCAAGTTTAAATTGTATCTTTAGGAACTTTCTTACTAGCAACCTGTCACAAAAATATATAATTTGCTTCTATTCCTTTAGTTGAATCTATGAAAAATGCCAAGGATAACACAGTTTGACAGGCATAAAATAGTATTTTTGCACCAGAAGAGCACCCAAAGAGCTGAAAACTTGGCATATCTTGGCATGGTGTGTAGTGTAATCTGTGAAAAATGGACAAGTGGAGGACAAAAGAAGAAGTAACAAGCTTAAAAAACATCTGCAGCAGATGAACAGTATATCTGAAAGTGACGTCCTTAAGAAATAGGAAAAAAAATCCAGCAAAAGACCTGACATAGGACGAGAGAGATGCATCTGGCCCTTCAGTTGATTCATCCACTGCTCGTTGAAGCCTCATCAGACCTGGCCTCAGTGGAAGGGTGGCTCTTAAGATTCCATTCTTCAGGAAGAGAAATGATGAGAAAAGCCTGAGGTATACCAAATCATGCATAAACTGGACTGAAAATCAGTGGCAGCAGGTCTTATAGAGTAATGAATCTAAATTTGAAATTTTACGTTACGTCATCATTATGTACAGAGGAGTTCAGGAGAGAGGTACGACAGTGAGAGTCTACAGCCATTTGTGAGACACTGTGGAGGCTCTGTCATGGTTTGGGGCTGCATTTCAGCCAGTCATGATCTTGTCAAAACTGATGAAATTATGAATGCAGAAAAGTACCATCAAATTTTGATCCACCACACAATGCCATCTGGAAGGTATTTGATTCATTTTTCAGCATGACAATGATCCCAAACACACTGCCAATGCAGTTAAAGCCTACCAGGATAGAGAAAATACACAACAGAACATTTATCAGTCATGGATTGACTTCCCCAGAGCCCAGACCTCAACAATACTGAAGCAATGTGGGATCATCTTGACAGAGAAGAGAAAAAAGGTAGCCAACATCCAAAAAAAGAACTTTGGAATGTCCTTCAAGAAGCCTGTAGAACTATTCCTGAAGACTGCTTTAGAGGAATGACAAGGAAGCTTACACAAGACTAGGGTGACCAGATGTCCCTCTTTTTGTGGGACTGCACAACACTTTTATTCCTTGTTCCCCTGTCCCACCTATCAAGAGGATGTCCCACGTTTTGATCAGTGTTGTCGACCTTGCACTTTTTAAAAGTATGGCTTTTGCCCAATGCATATGAAGAAAGCAGGGAAGACATTTTACGATAGTCAAGGGCAAGTTTGGCTTTCGTTGTCAGTGCAATGCCCATCAGAGAAAGTTGCAAGTCACCAAAAAAGTCACAAGCGCTACAGATTTTGGTAGATATGATGGAAACTACCACAAAATGCCAAAGTTTATGCTGAGAAATAGAACTTTTTTGGGTTCCTTTTCAATTTCTCACAAGAGAAAATGTCATGATGTGAAACCTTATGTGTTTGTGTGCCGATCTTTGGATGCACCCCTACCAGAAACTGAAGATGCTTACCAGACAGAATGGCAACATTTACTTAACAATGAATAGCACAGAAAAAGAGCACAAGAGTATAAAAACATGACACCATGACAACAATTTCAGCTTCCTTTTATGCTTTTTGTGTTACTGTTGCAGTGGATTTTAAAAATTGCATTCAGATAATATACATTTTTGCTTTACATGCATACTTTAGTTAGATATTAAAATTTCCAGCATTACTAAAATGTCCCACATTGTCCCACACAAACACAGTGTTTGTCCCACATTCAGTTTGATCTGGACACCCTGCCTAAGTGAATTCAGGCAGTTTTGAAAAATAAATGTGGTCCTACCAAATAACCGAGTTTTAAGCTCATTAGAATTGCACAAAGTCTATTTTGCTTTTCATGTACTGTATTTCAGTAAGTCATTGTACCTATTTCCCTTTTTCCAAGCGAAATATAAAGAAATATGAGGTAACTCAAGGCTGTGGTGGAAAAGCGGTGTGTACCTTTAAAGACTCTGCAGCCATCTGATCGCACAGAGCGCAGCAGTTTTGCGAGGAATCACTGAATCATGGGAACCGGAGTGATACTGCGTACTTCTTTGTCACCGAGGCAACCACAATACGTTGCTGTGGATGAAGTCATTTGTTACGCCGCTCGTTGCTATGGTTACAACCTAGAGAGGGCGCTGCGGAAGAGCTTTCTACGTAGAATGACGCAGGGCGGGGGCGTGCCCGCGATGCGCGCTGCGCACGGCTGCTTGTTGTTCCCGCAGAGAGGCGAGAAGATGGCGGCCGTGTCAAGCGGAGGTACTGCTGGGTCCACAGCGGCCGGGATTACGCACCCTGCCCGACCGACCCACGCAGGCATGGGCCCCCAAAACCGAGCCCAGCCGTCCTCCGGGATCGGCCACTCCGGTCGCGCCGGCACAGCCGCCGGGTGCATCACCAATCCTGGCCACACTTCGGTCACCAGGCCACCCTCAGCCCGAGTGGGCCACTACGAAATCGAGCGGACCATCGGCAAGGGGAATTTCGCGGTTGTTAAACTAGCCACACACATCATCACTAAAGCGAAGGTAAGTCGGCGGATGTCCGAGCTTAAGAGGCGAATAGTTCCAAGTTGTCATCGTTGTATTTAAAGCCTTTTCTACCATATTGGTAGAATGACGCTGGGGCCTTCAGGCTCGGAAGGCAGCAGCAGCCAGCCCCGCTGTGGTGACACCGCTGCTCGGTGTAGTAGAGGTCCGTTCGACTCGGGACATCACCGTTAGCTCGGATAGCAATGTATTCACCACAGCCGCGAGTATAGGGCCACATATACTCGCTGGTAGTGTTTTTTTTTTACAGAGAGCTTAAGTCCCGAGGTGAATGTGTGGCAAAGCGCAGAGGACAGAGAGAAGGGTACTGACGGAGATGAAAAAGACGAGAGTCGATCCTGTAGTAGTTAGCTTAGCTTAGAAGCTAAATTACCTGTTTAGTTGGATTCAGCTGCCTTTGAGAAAGATGAAAATGCTGACGGATAAAAAGTTTGGACCGACTTATTTACTAGCTTTAACCTAACAGCGAGCTTCCACAGTGGATAAGTGTCTTGCCTAGAGGTGGGAATCACCGGAGACCCCACGATACGATATTATTGCGATATGCTAAGTCCTACAACTACATATATTGCGATACATCACGTTTTTGTCAGCTGCAAGTTATCTCTGTAAAGGTCAGGGGTGTCCAAACTTTGTTTCTGAGAACGCCAGATCTATCAATAGGAGAACATCTAAAGGCCAACAGCCCCTCCTGATGATTTTTTAAAAAATCTTGGCGTAAATGTTCTCCACCATTTTCATGACACAGCCTTAAACTCAAAGGTTTGCTACGTTCAACATGTCACTTCATAGCTTGCTTTGGTGGTATTCTCATTTGAATCCCAGACCGGGGTGAACAACAAGGCCGGGCCAGTTTTGAATTGCTTGAAATCCTCACGCAGGGCAGTACTCTCTTGGCAAATTAGGCAGACACAATTGTTTTGGTTTTCAGTGAAAAAATATGGCAGTTCTCATCTCTTCTAGAAGCAGCACCCTCATGGTCAACTTTCTGCTTTTTTTGCTTTTTCTTTTTTTTTTAAAGGTGTTAAGTGGCAGAAATTATCCAGGAGCTTATAACATAGGCCACATGTTGCTACCACCAGAAGCTGTAAAGAGGGACTTTGTTTTGAACTTGTGTAGTTTGTTAATTCTGTTTGACAGTGCTGGTGGGCCATAAATAAGTACTGTTAAGACAAGAGCCAGGGGCCGTACAAAAGCAGACTTTGGGCCACCATCAGCTCCTGGGCCAGACTTTGGACATGTCTGATGAAGGTGAACTTTGTAAATAAGTTTTATCTAAAAAGCTAAAGTTATCAGTTTATTCCTCTTACTTGAAGTCATTTTCGGTCCTTCACAATGGGTTTGTCAAGTAAGCAGTTGTCCTTTCATCTCCTCTTTGATATCACTGATGACCTGTAACATTTCCTTTGAGCGAACAGCGAAACATGCGACCATCCAGTCTCTGTAACGCATAATGTGTGGCTCAAACGCAAAAAGCACGGGTGAGAGATGCACACACCAGGAGTTTCTAATTTTCAGCATGAAGAGACATGTTGACAAACAACCTTAAATGATTTGGATTTACTATAATTAACACAAATGGATGAACATCTGCTGAACAGCTAAAGTGGTAAAATTGTCAGATTTGCTCTCTCTCTTTTTTACCTTACACTTATATCATCCAGCTTTTTTTTTTTTTTTTGTTAAAATAGCTCACCTGAGCCTCCCCACACAAACCGAGTTTTTCACTGACAGAAATTCCAGATGGAGAAAAAAACATTACCTAGACAAGATAAAAAGCATCTGCAAACGCGCAATCACGTAATGCTCCTATTTAAGAATCAGTCCGACAGTCAGCAGTGTCCGGTGCTTTTTTCAGCATTTGATGATAACCATGGAACAGTGTAGCCACTCCACAGTCCCACACGTTAACTTCAGAAGATGCTGAAGTCTGTGGGCAGGCATCTGCTCAAACGCCCAAACACGTCTGTGTTTCAAGTGTTCAGGTGTGGAGCATGAAACTCGAGCTAATAATGAAAGTATTAATTTAACGGCTCAGTAAGCCAAAAATCGCCTCGATTGATGAGTTTTCGCTAATCACTGACGTTATCGTCCATTGGCACAACACTAGTTGACAGTCTGACCGAATAAGTACCGATTAAAACTTGTCATAAATGACAAACGGAACTGTTTGTATCACAGTCTAGTCCAGCTTAGCTGAATTGTAACAGTAGGTGGACTACTGTGCTATTACATGTATTTCAGACAAGGCAACTTTTACAACAAAAGTTATGCAGCCCCTTCAACAAGTGAAGAATTTGAAAGTAGATGTGTGCTATGTAGGTGGACTGAAAAAGCAATTGATTTTATTGTTCTAGCTCTACAAAGATTCCTTTATATAATGATATATTGATATTTGGTATGCCTGTATTGATAAAATGTTGCTATGTAAAATATCGCGATATGATACTGTATTGATTTTTTTTTTTTCCCCGAGAATAGTCTTGCCCAAGATTTAAATAGCTCTCTCTGGGATTCCCCACAAAACTACCAACAAATTTTATCAAACCATGCCATAGCAGAGGTAAAGACTCTAGGCTTTTAAATTTGGCTCACTTCACATCAACAAACCATTTTTCATTTCATGTTAGGATATGTGCTTATGTCTGTCCGTTCAGACAGTTTCAGAATCAGAATCCTTTATAAATCCCAGGAGAAAACTGCTTACCTTACAAATGCTTCATAAGTAGTGTAGTGGTTTACACATGTGCCTTACAAGCAAAAGGTCCCTGGTTCAATCCCAGGTAGGGACAAAAGTCCGTCTCAACATGGAGGGAAGGGCACCCGGTGTAAAACTTATGCCAAATTACTAGTGCGGATAATCCACTGTGGCGAACCCTTGGGAAGAATACAAGAGAGCAGCTGAAGGTACAGTTTATGAAAGAGTAGAAAATGAAAATGTATAAACCTCCATGTAAAAAGAGTAATATACATAAACACCAAGTTAAAACAGTTCTATATACACTAGATATAAGATATGGCCATAAGATAAACAGTCCAGATGTTAAAGGGAGGAGTTTTAAAGTTTGATGGCCACAGGCAGAATGATTTCCTGTGGCATTCTGTGGTAGAATGAGTCTGCTGCTCCTGTGTCTGTCCAGCACGTCCCGGAGAGGGTGTGAAGGATTGTCCAATATTGTCTTTTATTTGGACAGCATCCTTCTCTCTGACACCACAGTCAGAGAGTCAAGCTCCACACCCACGTTACCGGCTCCGTTGGTGTTCACTAACCTCAGCCTGCTGCCCCAGCACAGAGGATGGCACTGGCTACCACAGACTCACAAAACCTCCTGAGCATCATCCGGCAGATATTGATGGACCTAATTCATCTCAGAAAATAGAAATGACTCTGGCCTGCCTTGTAGATTCTTCTACGTGCTTCTGTGTGTTTAATGAAGTCCAGTTTATTGTCAACATGCACACCGAGGTATTTGTAATCCTTCACTGTCTTCACACAGACCCTATGCATAGGTTACGAGTGTTTTGGTTCTCTTCCTGTCCACAAACAGTTCTTTCGTCTTTGCCATTTGAAGCTGCAGATGGTTCTGTTCGCACCATGTGACAGAGTTGCCTGCCACAGCCCTGTACTCTTCCTTTTCACACTCTGATACACCTCAGCTTTTCAGCTTCATACACCAGTTTTTGTGGTATTATATTTGATTTAATAGCTAGATGACATCTTACCGGATCCCCTGAACAAGAAAATATTCAAAATTAGTGGTTTCAGAGCTGTCAACGCACACTTTGAATGTACATAAACACTTTAGTATAGAGTGGGCGACAGTTAGCAATATACTGGATGATTGGCACAATAAATGGCAGATAGTACTATCAACAAATTATTTATGAAACACCAAGTCATCCTTCACGCGTAGATGCCTTACATTGAGGTTAAATTAAAAAAAATAACCTGTTGTTGGTTGTGGAGTGAACATGTTTTGGCTCACAAGGCAAGTTTGGAGCAGTAAAAAGAAAAGGAGTGTGCAGAAATTCTGAGTATTGTTTTTTAAGTTGTGCTGACCTATTGAATCTGGTGCTTCAGTGCTTCAAGGCTTTATTTGTCTATGAGCAATCTGTTGTCCCTGGGTCATCGGTTGTGTTGATAATGTAAGCCTTAAAATCCCTAAACAAATCACAAAGCCTTCACTGGTGCATTTGACAACAGAAACGACAATGGGGAAATCTCCTCTAACAGCCACTTTGATTTACAGGTTGTTGAAGAGCATTTACTCGGTACAGTGATACTGAAAATTGTAGTATGTATTGTGATTGGTGTTCACACTGCCTATGATGGATGTGCAGGTGAGGGCTCAGAAAAAAAGCCTCTTGATTGCTTAAAGCAGTGCCCGCAATATACAATGAAGTGTTTGATTCAGGTGGCATTAATAGAGGTGTGTAGCTGTACCGCCATGCCCTTGTTGACGTACAGACAGGCAGACACGGGTCATTTGGTTGCTCTGTGTCACATAGCCGTGAGGACCCTCCATTTCATTTCGTAATGCTAAAATACACGTGTCAGTGAGCCATGGCGATGTTTTCAATGCTGTAGAGGTTGCTTGAAAGGTTTCTCTTGTGTGTGTATGACTGTATAAAGACTAGAAGTAATGGGAGATGTGTTGTGGCCATATTGTATAGTATTTTGGCTGTGTTGATGTCTGAGCCTGAGAAATGACAGGGACAGACAGGATGAAAGAGAGGCCTTGTTTTTAGTCTGATGGCGGTCACAGTCAGCTCATAATTTTCATCAACAGGCGCAGGGGTTTCAGTGTCACCAGTTGGCTCACGGATTTCAGAAGAATGGGAGTGTGCTTTAACACGCCTTTGGATATCATGAATATGGATATGACAGTCAGTCATCAGATGAAATGTGCTGGGGAGCTTTGTTTTATGGCCCGGGATTTATAACGATCCGATGAGAAATGCTGACTAGTCAGATACAGCCTAGCAACTCTCCCTGTTCTCAGATGGAGCTGGTTGATATCCGGCAGTGCAGTTACACAGAAAAGGACCTGGATATTTATACTTGCTTAGAAGCCCAGAAAGGGATGGTCCCTTTTCTGTGCCTCATTTCCCCGCTGTTCTTTTTGTAAAACCCGAACGATTCAACAAGCAATTATCATGTCAAGCATGGCTTTAGCCACCTCTGTGTGAATTTGGGACTTTTGGCTTACATGTTTAGTAAACCAGAGGCAGTCACACAGCACAAACCTTTAGCAACAGACAACTGCTGAGCTGCACCTTGATGTTGTAATAGTGAAAGTTCAGATCACCCAGACAAAGATCAGTTTGTGAAGTGGAAGTCAAAAGAGGAGTGTTTATACTTTCACGCAGTTTGAGCCACATGTTGCTGCTGTCTAGATAAATGTTGGTCTTATTGTTCAGGGTATCCACAAACATTATTGGTAGCTATAGCTCTTAAACAAAGATTATATTGCTACTATTAACACTGCATGACAATACAGACTGTTTGATTAGTTATGGGTGTATGAATTTGGGAACTAAGCAAACTATGACCAAACCATCATTGATTTTTCGTATTTTTTTAAATTTTGAATTAAAGCCACAATAATAAGAACCAGTTGGTTGTCTGTGATTTAGCTTTGTGATTTACAAAAATAAGAAATTTGCATAGATCATTTTAGAGAGCTAATAGTCTACATGAAGATTTAGACGGGCATGATATGCATATGTAATTATGTATATTAGTAAGTGATATCAAAATTTAGTGATGTGACTCATTAAACTATTTTTAATCAATTGTTTTGTTTACAAACCAATGTTGTACCTGTTTGGAAGGGGCTGATTGCTTGGTCTTGCTCCTCACAGTTTTCTCAGTGTCATCACACCAATGATACATGCCTTGATTGGTTGAATAACATCATGAGTAATTTACTAATTATTTCAAAGCATTTTAAAAACTTCTTGATTAATAAATTTACCCCTAATAAATATGAAAATCTAAATTCAGAAGGATGCCTGTGTTATAGTGATTCATTTAGTCACGGTCGCTGTTTTCACACAGGCACTTCGAACAGCTTCAGGAGAATCACGGAACTTTCAGAAGTTATCTTTTCACAGCATGTGATGGTCCATGTTCTTACTGCAGGACTTTTAGGTTTAGATGAGGGTGGCACCTGAGTAGCGCATACACAGGACAAAACACGGATGCATAAGCTCTGTTCTCACTTGGGCTCAATCTTGACTTGGGAGCTGGTGACTAAAGACAGTTTAATGGTTGATCTGACTGAACTAATTTATTCGGGCAATAAAACATAATAAAGAAAAACCACAATTTAATAAGCAGCAGCACTTACAGTTGTTTATTACTGATTAGGCAGTCATTCATAGGGACCACTGGCCTTTCTGTTATAAATGGAAGAATCTGCTGACCCCTGGACAAACTAAAAGTGACATAATTTTATTCGAATTTTACTGTTTCCACACTAACAGTGTTTATAACTGGCATGTCAGATGAGGTGGGTAATACTGTGTTTCAGCAGGAAACAGCCAAAGCACTGTAAATTAGACACAATGAAACATCACAACAGAGCGCTCCAGGATGCTTTCACTTCAAGTGCTTGTGTATAGTAGTTCAGCTTGTTATCTCTGCCAAAGATGTTATGTTTTTGTTTTGTTTTTTTGTTAGCTGGATTATGCACAAAAAGGCACAACTTTTTTTTTTTTTTTTTTTAATCAGTAGTGGGACTTG
>VUQH01068288.1:17279-43844 GCA_015106775.1 Etroplus canarensis
TCTGGCTGGGCTACTCAAGGACATTCACAGAGTTGGCCTGAAGCCACTCCTTTGTTATCTTGGCTGTATGCTTAGGGTCGTTGTCCTGCTGAAGGATGAATTGTCGCCCCAGGCTGAGGTCAAGAGTGCTCTGGAGTAGGTTTTCATCCAGGATGTGTCTGTACATTGCTGCATTCATCTTTCCCTCTATCCTGACTAATCTGCCAGTTCCTCTTGCTAAAAAACATCCCTACAGCCTGATGCTGCCCCTGCCATGCTTCACTGTAGGGATGGTATTGGCCAGGTAATGAGTGGTGCCTGATTTCCTCCAAACATGACACCTGGCATTCACGCCAAAGCGTTCAATCTTTGTCTCGTCAGACCAGAGAATTTTGTTTCTCATGGTCTGAGAGTCCTTCAGGTGCCTTTTGACAAACTCCAGCCAGACTGCCATGTGCCTTTTACTAAGGAGTGGCTTCCGTCTGGCCACTTTATTATACAGGCCTAATTGGTGGATTGCTGCAGAAATTGTTGTCCTTCTGAAAGGTTCTCCTCTCTCCATGGAGGAACGCTGGAGTTCTGACAAAGTGACTATCGGTTCCTTGGTCACCTCCCTGACCAAGATCCTTCTCCCCCAATTGCTCAGTTTAGATGGCCGACCAGCTTTAGGACAAGTCCTGGTGGTTCCAAACTTCTTTCATTTATGAATGATGGAGGCCACTGTGCTCATTGAGACCTTCAAAGCAGCAACGATTTTTCTGTAACCTTCCCCAGATTTGTGAGACCTTTGACTTCATGCTTGGTTTGTGCTCTGACATGTACTGTCAACTGTGGGACCTTATATAGATATGTGTGCCTTTCCAAATCCTGTCTAGTTACCTAGATTCACCACAGGTGGACTCCAATTAAGCTGTAGAAACATCTCAAGGATGATCAGTGGAAACAGGATGCACCTCAGCTTAATTTTGAGCTTCATGGCAAAGTAAATACTTAAGTACATGTGATTTCTTGATTTTTAATTATGAAGAGGGTCCGGGTTCAAATCCAACAACCGGCTACCCTAGACCCTTCTGTGTAGAGTCTTGCATGTTCTCCCCGTGCTTGCGTGGGTTCCCTCCGGGTGCTCCGGCTTCCTCCCACAGTCCAAAGACATTCAAAGGGGGTTAGGTAAATTGGTGATTCTAATTTAAACATGAGAAAAAACAATACGCCTCGCCAGTGTGTCGATGGTAGGCCATATTCCACTTCAGTATGACAAAAAAAAGCTGGAAGTCTGAAGTGGATGGAGACAGCCCAACTAACTATAATAAATTTGCAAACATTTAAAAAAAAAAAACGAAAAAAAAAAAACTTTTTCACATTATCATTACAGGGTGTTGTGTGTTGAATTTTGAGGGAAAGAATGAATTTAATTTGTTTTGGAATAAGGGTGTAACACAACAAACTGTGGAAAAAGTGAAACGCTGTGAATTCCGGATGCACTGTATACAGAAGATGCTGCCTTTAAATTATAATTGGTCAAATTAAACTATTATTAATTTGATAATATTATTTAATGTGTTAAAAAAGGAAACTGATGGCAGTCACTTAATTGAAACTATGCCAGTACCCAAACTAATGATTTGTGCAATTGAGTGATGGCATGTTAACTGTTGTTTAAAGCATGCATAAATTCCAGTTCCTGCTTCTGCTACACAATTGTCACTAAGAAAAATTAAATGAAATGGTTATTTAGCTTGTCATTTCTGTGTTCATTCAAGCTTCTCAAGCTTATGTCTACATGTCCCACAAATTTTACCCACGATAAAATCAGCTTTGCTATTCAGGAAGGAGAAGGAAGAAAAAAAAAAACAAAAAACTTCAAATCTGGCAGATGAATGTGTTGTCCAGTTTTTTGTGCACTTTAGCATGTCCCCAGTCTTGTACTTTCTGCTTGACACTCTCAGCTGAGTCATTTCCACACATTTACTCATACAAATGCACAAAACACCAGTAGAACACCTCTGAAAGGCATTGTGCTGCTGACTCATTGTGCCGCTACCATCACTGTGTGCGCACACGCTTGGTACAGTCAAGAGTGGCGCAATTTGTGCTGATCTGATGTGACCTTATGGCGTGTGATGTCTTTGTGACATTCCCAAAGCCAAAGACTTGATTTTAGCTAGTTAGTATTTGTAAAGACGAGGTTTAAGGGCAGCCATGGATGGCAGGTTCTCAGCTTGAACAGGGGTGTTGGTGTGTGAGTTGAACTCCGTCACATGCCCATGCGGGTTAAACCTGAGCATTACATTGTCTGTGGGTGTCGTAATCTGTGTCTGCTGTTGATGAAGGTTAACCTCATAGAGTTTGACGCCACACCATTTTAGTGTGCGAGAACAGAGATGAGCAAGATGCACTTTCCCAAACTTCCTACTGTAGACATTACCCCATAGTTCTCTTTTTAGAATCATAGTTGAGTCATGCATGGATGTTTTCAAGTTCTAAAGGAGGCTGGAAGTCTATTGTACACCAAATCTTATTCAGCTCTAAATTCTATATAGCTTGGATAATATAATAAACATATTATCTATAAATTAATTCTATATGTTTTGTTTTGTATTCTACATTCAGAACATAATGCAGATAAAATGCTTTAAGTTATTTAAAAATTGTGCCATCACACAATTTGACCAACAGAGATGCTCCATCTTGATTACTTAACAAAAAAAAGCATCAGCGCAGTCTATGTATTAATTTATTTGGTAATTCTGAATAGTGTTTTCACGAACCCCGCAAATTCGGTCCGGAACCGGAAGTGGCGCCATCTTGGAGATATAGCTCACTCAAAACAAACAGGATGCATAAGCAATCATGGACAAAAACTTAAAATTTTCCTATAAAGCTTCAACATCTGATTGCAAAAATTCACACACATCTGAACAGCTGTGCAGAGAAAGACTGGACACCAAAGAGAGAGAACGTTGCGTGAAAAAACTAAAGTTAATTGGGGATGAAGGTCCCTATGAAATGGATCCCAGTTTGTTCAGTGGCGATCTTGAAATATTGCCTCCTGTAAGTTTATCCTTTGTCACAGCCATTGACATATGATATTGGTGTTCTTTAAATAGTACAAAATACTGCCTTGGCATAAGCTTTCACATATTAAACTTTATCAAACCTGTAACCTGAACTATTCAATTTGTGACCTTAAAGCCAATACCCTTATGCCACAAAAAGCAGTTGAAAATGTCAACGTGAAATACGTACCAGCTACAAAATAAGCTGAGCAAATTTGGATGTTTTACACATTCTTCTCTTCCAAATTCTGACTGAGGCTTGCAATCCATAATCACCTCCTTCTTTTAATAATTTCTGTCTGCTCTCCCTGATTTTTCACAACTTTGGGCAGACGGTAGTATGTAGTTGTATTTCTCTGAGCAATTATGACAGCTGAGAATACGGCAATAGTTAACCATTTTGCATTTTCTTTTTCAACTGTGTTGTTCATTGTTTGTTTGGACTGGTGAGTATCTCCAACATGGCCGACTTCGTTTTGGCGACGTTACGTGAAAACATTCTATTGGCCAAGGATAAAGCACTATATGAGTGGATGGTGGTCCCCAGTCTAAACTCCTTTGAGGGGGTCAGTAACAGAAAAACTGTACAAACTCCAGTCCATTCCATTCCACTGTCTGCAGCACATGTAGCAGAATACATATCACAACTGAGCAGCTGCAAGTGTGGAGTCGAGCGGTGTCTTTTGAGACAAGCATGTTAGTCACAGGGAGAACAATGGATCGCTAAAGCCCATAGCCACCTACTTCCCAAGCTGAGAACTGACTGGGTGAGAGACCCTCTAAAGACTGCAGACAAAGGCAGTAGCAGGCAGTTGTTAATAAAACCTTCCACAAGTTCACCCACAGAAACCTTTTATGACTTTTACTTCCTCATAGATAGACCTTTTTGACTAAAGGCTCTGCTTTCTTCATCAGTGAGTGAGTTTGGGCTTAGTGTCGGAAAGACACCTTTGTAAAAGAAATTTTATTCTAAATCTTTAAAACAGATATAGGCAACCTGCCATTATGTTGGCTATCTCATAGCTTCAGGATTTAGTTAGTTAATTGGTATTTATTTATTTTTTGTTTAAAAAAGGGGTAATTCTCATTGTCAGTTATTCTTTAAATAACCTTTTCAGATCTCCTGATTGTTTATCATACGCTGAGTTGCTGGTTTATGTATATATGTGGGTTTCTCTTTCTGTTGATTGCATTATATTTTGTCTGTTCTGTATAGGTATATAAAATGTTTAACCAGTCGGCAATTTGAAGCCGTTCTAATCAGCTACATGGGAAGGCACAATTAAAAGCTGGTTATCATAAAAAAGCAAAAGATAAGTACTTTCATTCTCTCCCCTTTCCCCTAAGGGGTCAGCACAGCGGATTAATCTGTTTGTGATTTGACACGTTATGCCAGGTACCCTTTCTGATACAACCCTTCCATTGATCGGGGCTTGGGATCGGCACTATGAGTACACTGACTTGTGTTTGGCACTTCAAAATTTTTGGAAGTGATGAGAACAATGCCCGGCTGTTCTGACCTCAACACAGCTGGCCAATCATAGTGTAAAGTGGGTTAGAATGCCCTATAGATGGTTTTTGTCAGGTTGTAGATAATGGGCAACTGAGACACATGCCATGTGATGTGATCAGGCCATAAGTGCTGCCTTTTGTGAAAATGACAGCTCACTAATACTTTCAAGAGTCATGATGAGGGACTGGCGCTTAACTTGGAAAACTGCTTTATGGTTTGCTTGTGTACACTGGTTCTTAGAAATGAGCAGCATGGCATAGATCATGCCTGTAGTAGATGCACAGTAACACACAAGATAAGGTGGTGTAATGTTTTTTCCAGAAATAGCGGCGTGCTGAAAATGCAGATATTTTTACAGTAAGTGCTAACCAGTGACAGTGAGATTTCCCCGTCACAGAACGGGAACCACAGACGTGTGCACGTGGGCAGGCATGTTGCACAATAAAGATCTACACTACTGGAAATATGTTGTGGTCTTTTAATTTTATTGTGTTGCTACAACAGTGCTTCCCTGAGGTGGCCACGTCCTCCTTGTGTCTGTGTTGATGTTTACCATGTTTATGCAGGGAGACATTTAGGCATTGCTGTGTCATTAACTTCTGTATAAGCTCCTAACAAGCTCCCAGTAATCCCAGTCCTACTAGCCTCTGTGTGGTAGGTGAATTGCTGTTATACAACTGCAACCTGTTAAAACCGATGGAGTGAAAATGTCACTATAGAGAGCAATGTTACAATTTGCATGTACTTCACACCTTCTTGGCTTATTATTGGATTTCTTACAGTGAAATGAAAGTGTTTTAACTTGTCCTGAAATGGCAGTAGTGGACTTGATTGCACTAAAGGTTGAATTATTCAGAGACGAATGTTAGTGTCTTTGAAATTCATTTAACACTGGAAAGACTGAAATGGTTGAGTGCTACATAAAAGAAAATAAAAAGAACAATTGAGGTTTAGAGATTTACTTCAGCACCAACTTCTCAGAAGTTCATGCTTACCTATTTGCACTAATCAGGAAGATATACTAAATTAAATACTTTATATTTGGGTAAGGATAATGTCTCAAATCTGTTCCAGTGTGTCCTCCAAATTCTAGTGGCTCACACATTTGTCTCATACACGAAAGGTCCCTGGTTGGCAACTAGGAAGAGACACAAACTAATGTACTCCCAGTGCCATTCCCAAGCCTGTATAAATCTGTCCCAAATCGTATGTGTGGAATCATCTGAAGCTGAAAGTACCATATTGGATCTGTTTCAGATTGCTATCTTAAACACTCACTTTGTTGTGACCATTGATAGTTGTGTACTGTGTAATCACTGTGTGAGTTTGTGTTGTGCACTGTTAAGTAAATGGTCCGGACTCTTCTTCTGGGCACCAGCTGCTCTGACATGGGTCTGTGTTGAGGTCACCGTCTTGTGATCGGAAGGGCTATGTGACACTTTGTCTCATTGCAGCTGGCCTCCCAGGAGTGTGCTCATGAGCTCAGAGTCATGGAAGCGAGATCAAAGCAATAAAAAAATCTGTACATTATTAAGGTACACAAGTTGGAAACTCAACTTTTGAGATATATATACTAGTTAGTTGTTACAGGCTTGGTAGTAGAGTAGAACTTATTGTCGCCACTAGACTAGCTGGCTCTGTTCCTATTATTACAAGAAAGGTGGATTTATTTATTTATTCATTCATTCATACCAGTGGTAATAATCTTAGACGATAAGTGTTTAAGGGTTTAAAAATGCTGGAAAACAGGAATCTGAAAGTAGACAGCCCCCCGTCCCTGTCCGAAGTTAAATGACTTTTTTGCTATCAAGCTCTCCAATTCCATTTCTTAAACCACACTGTAACCACATCTTACTGCCTATGAGGACTTGCTCACTTTTTTATGCTCCAAGATATTACTAACCAACTAAAACCTGTGACTGGACACAGCCTCCTGTCACAGGCTGGATTTTCTCCGGTAAGAGACAAGGCTCCAGAGTTCAGCAATTATGAATCTGTAGTTTTCTGTCTAGTGCGACAAGATGTTTTCACTGGCTTCATTAATACGCCTGACATTTAGCAGATGTGTCTGTTTATCTGTCTGCATGTAATATAGAATCCACTCCTCAATATTTTGTGTAGCGTTGTTCCTGCTCTGCCTCTAATTGGCTTTGACTGTCATTCTTCCTTACTTGACACCAAGGGCTTAGTATAAGGCACGTGTCTGTGTGAAACTGTGCCCTGTAATTTTCATACATATTCTTTAAAAAGAAGAGAAATGTGAATATGCTACAACTGTGTCTGGACCTGAAAGGCTTAGGGAAACAGCGATGTTGTGTTGGACCTAAGCAGAGTTTTGCAGACCGTCGCCTACATGTTGTATCAGCATCACCCATCGACATTCGACCTACACATAGCGTTACTATCGGACGACGCGCTGTTGGTTTTATGGAGGCCTTGGTAGTGTAAATTCTGCCTCAGCAAAGACCCACCCTCATGGGTGGAAGTAACTAGTCTTTTTCCTCTGTAGCCAGAAAGATATCTTGATCCAGTATCAAAGGCAGAGATGCCCACATCTTACTCTAATCTAGATCCTGTTCCATAATGGAGAAAAATTATGAATGATTTAAGCAACGAATGCTTTGCCCATTTCTCTGTGCCTCGTATTTTTTTTTGGCACCCAAGCTAAATAATCTCCCTATCACAGGTTGTCTTTTGTATACAGTTATTGTGTAACTACAACTGTTGTGCTGTTTCCACCATTTCACAAGGTCTCACTGCCCCCAAAGTGAGAATAATCGTACTCGTGTGATCCAGATGCCCTGTTGGTACCCTCCAGAAGATGCAGAGGGGAGCAATTACGTCAACAAAGCTGGACGACTGCCAGTTCCAATAATAGAGTGCTAGGGCTTAAAATACCTCGTAGACACACACGTTCCAAACAGACACTTGCATTCACCGTTAGACATACGTGACGAAAAAAATCTGTCATGAACAGAAATCATGTGAAACATGTTTGAAAAGAGTGAGAGAGTGTGATTTGAGAGGAATTTAAATATTAGGGGAACAATTGGGAAGGACCATTGTATAGCAGTATATTTCTGACAGGGGAGAAAATTTGTGTAAACTGCAGAAATGTACACTCTGAAGGTTTAAATGAAAGTTTTAAGATCGCATGACTAAAAATTATTTGAAAAATGATGATTGTGAGGTTTTTTTAACTACTTTCTGAAGTTACCTATTGAGACTAAATGAACAGGTTAGTCTTTTCTAACAATTTGTAATATCTGGAGCTATTACAAATGGAATGTAATAGTTTGTGGGGTTCTTAATGTCTTAAAATCTAGGTGAAACAGATTTTATTTATAATAAACAGATTAATCCGCTGTGGCGACCCCTTGGGGAGAATATAAAGGAGCAGCCAAAGGTGCATCAGCTGTGCTGACCTGATGGTTGTTTTTGTAAGTTTCCACATTTCAGAAAGACATCAGCTCCACCAGTGCCAATGTTTGTCATTGTTTGTACAATACCCTTGAAAGGAAAGTACACACGGCAGTGTACTTTCTAAGCTGGATAAATGCCACAGTTACTGCCCCATGCTCTCTTAGGAGCCCCCTGTCCGCTCTTCCTCACATCCCCTTCCTGTCTGCAATAGGAAGTTGGCTTTGTCGTGCTTCAGATGGCCTCATCTTCTTCATATCTAAAGGGACTGCTCAGAATAGTACTCCACAGAATTTGCCGAATGAGACGGTGTTTGTCTATAATTGCTACGTGCTTTTCATATTTTTTGTTTGCGCTCGTCTATTTTTGGCAGAAGCTGTGTTTTGGGGCATCCCCATTAGCTGTGGTTAATTAAGTCATTAAACTTGTCTACCCACCCCTAAGTGGCGGAGCAAAGCTCCTGTCACATATCATCACAGTCCACACTATCGGAGCTTTTGTTGAGAGGCTCAGCGGTTACACAAGAGTTACTCTTGGAGTCAAAGGTCGTGGCATAGGTCATTCTTGTCTGATAAAGGATTCTAGTTGCTCAACAGTCCTGGGTCGTCTTTGCGGTATTTTGCATCTCATGATGTGCCAAATGTTTTCAGTTGGTTAAAGGTCTGGGCTGCAGGCAGGCCAGTCCAGCACCTGGACTTTTCCACTATGAAGTCATGTTGATGCAATAGCAACAGGGTAGCATATGTTGCTCTAAAACCTGTACATACCTTTCAGCATTCATGCAGCCCTTCTAGATTTGCAAGTTGCCAGTACCACAGGCACTAATACACCCCCATATCATCAGAGATGCAGGTTTTTGAACTGAGTGCTAATGAAAAGCTGGATGGTCCCTCTCATCTTTTGTCCAGGAATTTCAAATTTTGATTCATTTGATCATATAGCAGTTTTCCACTTTGTTTAGTTCATTTTAAATGAGCTTTGAGCCAGAGAAGACGAAAGCATTTCTGGATCATGTTCACATGTGGCTTCTTCTTTGCATGATAGAGCTTTAACCTGCATTTGTGGATGGCACAGCAAACTGTGTTCACAGAATGATTTCTGGAAGTGTTCCGGAGCCCGTGCAGTGATTTTCATGACAGAATCATGCCTGTTTGTAATGCAGTCACCACATGTCGGCATTTTGGTCTTCTATGATTATTGTGTCATCACAGTAATATGGCAAGGGCACCCTGACGGTGCCTTAGATGTGTTGCCTGTAATTTAAGTGTCAGCAAAATACCATTATCATGAATGTTTTGTGAGACTTATTAAGAGACAGGAGCTGGCAAACATACTGCATGTTTTAAGACAAATTCCCTCTCTCCTCCTCTATCCACCGTCCTATCTGCTTCTTACTTTCTTCTGTACTCCATGTTTCCTTTTTGATCTTACCCTCTTCACCTGTTCACCCTCTCTCCTTCATCCTTACTTCTCCTTTCATCCCTTTTCTTGTCTCTCTGTCTCCAGGTGGCTATAAAAATAGTGGATAAGACCCAGCTGGACGATGAGAACCTGAAAAAGATCTTCAGAGAGGTGCAAATCATGAAGTTGCTGAAGCACCCCCACATCATCCGCCTCTACCAGGTACACACTCACTCTCACCCACAGAGCCTTTTAACACATCTCTGCTCAAATCTTCCACCCGAGAATTGTGAACAAATGGATGATGTTAGCTTATAAGAATCCAGATGTTACCTGGCATTGTTTTTTGGGGGGGGATTGCAACAAGGTGTTGACAATTCATTACAAAATGTAATCTGGAAAAATGTCAAAAGTCTCAGAGGAGGAGGAGGGATTGGTTGTCCAGCACAACCGGCACCCTCTGCTGAAAACCTCACTCTGGTGAGACTCGGTGATAGAAATTTAGAGGTGAGAGTTTTGTTTGTTTTCATACTTTTCCAGGTGTATGGGGATTGTAACACCATGCCAGGGTCCCAGCATCTGATCTGAAATAACCCCCAGCAGTATGAACACGCTCTAATCACTTCGCCATAAATCTTAGTATTCTAATCCTTGCACGTACATAGATTGAACAGTACACTTAAGTACATGGCTGTTTTGGTTCTATTTAAATCTTTCTTGTTTGTATGCCAAACAGTGCTTACTCATTCAGTTATGTAACGGGTGAACCGCCCATGACTAGATGTTGGCCTTTCTGAGGGTCTGCAGGTCCTGGTTTTCATCATTTGTTTATATCTTTAGGTGATGGAGACGGAGAGGATGATCTATTTGGTAACAGAGTACGCTAGCGGTGGAGAGATATTCGGTAAGGGAGTTCCCAGCTGTCACCCTAATGTATATTATCTCTGTCACTTTTCTTTTACTTGGTTTGATTTGTTTTTTCCTTCCCCAACCCTGGTTACTCAACATTTTCATGTCAAAATATACAAAATAAAATGAAGCTCTTTCAAAGTATTTAATCTAATGACAGAGTGTTTGCAGGTCCTTAAAAGGTCTTAGACACATTTGGTGACAAAATAAATAGCGTTAAATTCAGAAACATGTCCTGCTTACCATGCTGCTGTATTCCTGTTTCAATGTGACATCATCATGTCTGTGATGCTTTTGAACGTGTTCCACTTTAGCGCGCGCACACACACACACACACACACACACACACACACACATATATATATGTGTGTGTGTGTGTTTTATATTTTGATTAACTTTTTGAGACCGTTACCAGTGACAACACTTTAGTGGTTAGCAACTGACAGTTGTAGCTTATGCTCAAAAAAGTGATGACGATGATGAAGGCTTTTTTTTTTAAACCTTGGCAAGTATCAAATGTAGCGTTTTTGTTTTTTTTTTTGGTAACTGTACAGTAATTGAAATAAACTGGGTTTTCTTTTTATTTGCGTGCTTCATGACTGGATTGTGTGTGTGTGTGTTATTAAAATACACTCACAGTTACTTCATTAGGTGTACCTTTCCAACTGTTCGTTTAATGCAAACTTCTCACCAGCCAATCGCATGGCATCAGCTCAGTGGGTTTAGGCTTGTAGGTACAGTCAAGATGACCTGCTGAAGTTCAAGGCATGTATCCGCATCAGAATGAGGATGAAAGGTGATTAAAGTGAATTTGAACACAGCATGATGGTTGGTGCCAGACAAGCTAAACTGAGATCACAGAGGAGAATGGCCAGACTGCTTCAAGCTAATAGGAAGGTGAGAGTAACTCAAAGAGCCACTTGTTACAACCAAGGTATGCACAAGAGCATCTCTGAATGCACAACTTGTTGAACCTTGAAGAAGCAGAAGACTACATGGGTACCCCATCCTATCAGCTAAGAACGGGAAACTGAGGCGCACCAAAATTGAACAATGGAAGATTGGAAAACCATTGCCTGGTCTGATGAGTCTCGTTTTCTACTGCAGTTTTTGGGTGGTAGGGTCAGAATTTGTTGTAAACAGCATGAAAGCGTGGATCCATCCTGCCTTATATGAATAGTTAAGGCTGCTGGTGATGGTGTAATGTGTGGTGGAAATTTTCTTGGCACACACTGGGCCCCTTATGACCATTTGAGCATTGTTTAAATGCAGCAGCCTATCTGAGTATTGTTGCTGACCATGTTCATCCCTTTATGACCCCAGTGTACCCATCTTCAGATGACTGCTTCCAGCAGGATAACGTACCATGTCACAGAACTCAAATCATCTCAAACTAGTTTCTTGAACATGACAATGAGTTCACTGTACTCAGATGACCTCCACAGTCACCACATCTCAATACAGTAGAGCACTTTGGGATTTGGTGGAATAGGAGAGTCACATTATGGACGTGCAGCTACAAATCTGCAGCAACTATGTGATGCTATCATGTCCACATGGACCAGAATCTTCAGGAAATATTTCCAATATCTTGTTGAATCTATGCCACAAAGAATTAAGGCAGTTCCGAAAGCAAAAGGGCTCCAACTTGAGATTAGCAATGTATATCTAATAGAATGGCTGTGAGTGTATGTCTCCTATACAAAATACATGAAAGTATTTTACACCTTTTCCAGTTGATCCACTGACGGGTCTAATTTCAGTTTTTTTTCTTGCTTTTTTCCTGTTGAAAAGATAAGAAATGACTTGGCTCCATTCCTCACTCATGATCAGTGTAGTGTTTCAGAGGGCCAAATCCAAACAGACTCTAAAGATTTACTATGTATATTCACCTGGTTAATCTTGGAAATAACATATTTTTATTTCTGGAGAAATCTGGAGAGCAGGATCTTGTACCTGAACAGGTACACAGTAGTAGTACACTGTTCTGACTGCCTTAATTCTCTGAAATGTGTTTGTGTGTGCCTAGACCACCTGGTGGCTCATGGGCGTATGGCAGAAAAGGACGCCAGAAAGAAATTCAAGCAGATTGTGGCAGCAGTCCATTTCTGTCATTGCCGCAGCATCGTCCACAGAGACCTGAAGGCTGAGAATCTGCTCCTGGACCACAACCTTAACATCAAAATCGCAGGTATGTGTTTTCACTGAAGAGCATGTGGGTGGGTAACTTTATTTTAGTGGCGTACGTGGATACAGACAAGTGTCAGCATGTGCTTTTGGAGCATTTTTCTGTTTTGAAAGTGTTTACTCTGTCAAGGTAACTGATGAGATTAAATCGGCGTGTTCTCTTCCCTGTCAGATTTTGGCTTCAGCAACCTGTTTTCTCGAGGCCAGCTGTTAAAGACATGGTGTGGCAGCCCTCCTTATGCTGCACCAGAACTATTTGAGGGGAAGGAGTATGACGGACCCAAAGTAGATATATGGGTGAGTAGACTTTTAGGTGTGCACAAGGCTGAGCTGGGCTGCAACAGAGGGTGTAGCAAGCCTACTTGAACTTTACAGGACCATTTATGTAAAAAAATTTAACACATATGACCACATTTCTTCAACAGTATATAGAGCTCTGGAAATAATGGTTAAATTAATGGTTTGTTAAGTATTTAATTATGTTGTACTCATTTTGTTTATGTTTCCTCTCTGTAGAGCTTAGGTGTTGTGTTATATGTGCTGGTGTGCGGCGCCCTGCCCTTTGATGGCAGCACTCTACAAAATTTGCGGGCGCGTGTCCTCAGTGGAAAGTTCCGCATCCCATTCTTCATGTCCACAGGTAGGACTGCAGTCAACTCTTTTTCCTCTTCATGCTTAGTTTAATTTTTTAATCCAGGCTAAACAAATATCCCATATGACATAGACAGTAAAGACTTTAAACAGCTGCTGCTGAAGCCTAAAGCTGGCCATTGTTTGCTATTCAAAAGTTTCTTTTGAAATGCCAAAATGCATATGAGACACAATATGTTGCTGCCGTTGAACCGAGAGAGTCCTGTTTTATGCTGTGTGGATGTAAAGAAGAGGACAATGTTTCGTGAAAAACAAATGAAAATTGGCTTTTTAAAGAAATTAACATTGCTATTTCTGATCATTTTATACTGCTTTGAAGATTTGCTAAAAAAAGCTTAGCTTAGTTTAAAATTGTATTCAGTTCTTATTCAAGTTTTCTTGCCTCACAAAAGCACCTGTGTTTTTTTGTGGTTGCAGACTGTGAGTACTTAATTAGACACATGTTAGTGCTGGAGCCAAGCAGACGGTTGACCATGGAGCAGATCTGTAAGAACAAGTGGATGAGACAGGGAGACCCAGACCCAGAGTTTGACAGGGTGAGACCTTTTTAAAAGTATTTTACAAAGTCTTTCATTTGGTGATGGCTGATTGCATTTCCAGAAAAGTTGGGATATTTTCTAAAATGCCTTACAGACAAAGGGGGTTGTGTCAGGAAGGGCATCTGGCGTAAAACCTCTGTCAGATTACCAATGTGGATTAATCCCCTGTGGCTACCCCTTGGGGAGAATACAAGGAAGCAGCCAAAGGTACATTATATAGCTTGAAGTCTGCACTTTCAACACAAGTTGAAATGAAGACTCGGCGAGGCTGCTTCTTGCAGCTGCGTCATGTTATTTGTGGTCATGTAATTTGAACACGCCGGCTTGTCTGTTGACTCCAGAGGGTTAATCGCATTTTGTAAAGATACACAAATTTAGAATTTGATGGCTGCAACACACTCAACAAAAGTTGGGATAGAGGCATGTTTACCATTGAGTTAAATTTCCTTTTTATCACGCTGTAATCATTTTGGAACTGACGTTACTAATTATTATAGTTTTGAAATTGGAGATTTTTCCCTTTTTTTCTTGATGTAAAACTTCAGCTGATTAACAGTCCATGGTCACTGTTGTCTTGAGTCTCCTCTCAATGTTATGCCATGCATTTGTATTAGAAAATAGATCTGGAGTGGTAGCAGGCCAGTAAAGCACCCACATCCAGTGTCCATGAAGCTACATTGTTGTAGGCTGTGCAGAATGTAGTCTGGCATTGTCCTGCTGAAATAAGCATGGATGTCCCAGGAAGAGACATCACACTGATAGCAGCATGTCTCTCTAAAATCCTAATATATGCCTCAGAGACAAGTGCATCTTGACATACAAGCAATTCAGCCATAACATGGGTGAGTTGCACCCCCAATACAGTCACAGGAGCTGGCTGTTGCACCTCTCGCAGATAACGATGTGGATGATAACTTTTTTCCTCCAGAAAAGTTAAAATGTGGAATCATCTGACAACAGCACACGTTTCCACATTCATTCGGTCTATCTGAGTTAACTCAAGCCCAGAGCACATAATAAAGTTTCAAGTTGCAGTTATGGATGCAGCAACAGATGTTAAGTGAAAATGGTTTTTCAAAGCACTCCAGAGCCCAGGGGGCTGTATTTGTCACATTAGCATGACCGTTTCTTACGTAGTTTCACCTGAGGGCTCAAAGAGATCGCACATTCACAAGTGATTTCCAACCGTGGCCTTTGTGCAGTGAGATGCCTCTAAATTCTCTGAATCTTTTCAGAACATTATGCGCTGTATATATCGAAAGACCTGGATTCTCAGCAGTCATGGGTTGAGAAATAGTTCTTTTGAACTGGCTAACAATTCTTTTATGAATCTCGGCACAAAGGAGTGAGCCACATCCCATTCTCGCCAGCGAAGACTGAGCAAATAGTTATACATCACCTGCTCCTAATTAGCCTACCTACTGTGTACTTTCCAAACCGCTCTTACTTTTACACTGTGCCAACTTTTGTTGTGTGTGCTGCAGCTGTCAGTTTCCTATTTTGTGGATATTTACAAAATGCAGTTAAGCTTGTCAATAAAATAATTGTATAAAGGTTCACATAAACGAATTTATCACAAATTTTTATTGCATTTTGGAAAATAGCCCAACTTTTAGTTTTTTAGGTTACAGCCAAGCACCAGTTAGTTTAAGACTGGTAACAGCTAGCCTTAAACTAATTTATGTAATCTCTACAAAAACAAAAAAACACAAAAAATAATTCATGTGAACTGACTCTGCATCATTAGAAAGGGGTTAAGCACATTCTCTAAAATGTCAAACTACTGTTTTTTTGTTGTTAATAGTCAGGTAAACTTAAGACAGTAGTTTTTTGTTTATGAAAAGGTTTGTTAAGACTTGTCTACTAGTGTGATGTCGTAATTGATGTTTACAAAACTTTCATAATGTTTAGTAAATAGTGTGTGGTGCATCTATAATAATTTTTGGATAGTCATTTTAAAATTGGTACAGATTTTTGTCATACTTAAAGTGAGTAGGAAGGTCGGGTGGCACTTGCCGAAATCACAAGACCATGAACCTGCAGGCTGCGGTTTATGTTCCATTACTCACCACGTGGTTTTGTTTTCACTTTCTGTTAGCGTTCGCAAGTTGTCTGGTTAGGTTCAGGCACCAAAACTATTTGGTTAGGTTCAGGAAAAGGTTGCGGTGTGGGTTAAAACAGAAATGGCAATACTTGAAGCCTGGGTTTGAGGAGGAGTACTGAATGCTGTATCACACACCACACTGTGATCATTAACAAAACATAATACAATGTATAAAATGTTACTAGAATATAATTATTGCTTCTTATTAAGTACAATTACACAAAACTACAAAATTCATAAGGCTGTTTATCTTACACAAGCTGACATAAAACAAATCATGAGTAAATGTATTTTCTCATTTTCATTTTTTAATCATGGTAATATAACTATTTACAGTTTTTAAGCAGGTGTTGTTGTTGTAAACCATTACCATTTTTTTCCACTGTCTTTCAGTTGATAGCAGAGTGTGAACAGGTGAAGACAGAGCGAGAGATGGAGCTCATCAACGAGGAGGTGCTCTTAGCCATGTCTGAGATGGGCCTGGACCGAGAGCGCACACTTCAGGTGTGTCACAAATGTGTGGCTAACCTGAGCTGGTGCATTTACTTTTTCAGTACTTGCTTTTTTTCCCCCCAAAAGTAATCAGTGTGGCTTTTGTTATCCTGCCTTTTCCTCTTCAGTCCCTACAAACAGATGCATATGATCACTACAGTGCCATCTACAGTTTGCTGGCTGACCGCCACAAGAAACATAAGACCCTGCGTGTCGCTCCACCCACACCGCGCTCCATTAGCTATCCTCTAAATGCTGTACAGGTGAGTCATTGTCTTGAATAAAATTTAATTGTGGGAGCTTAAACAGTACATTTGGTGAAGGCATCTGTTCAACTGAATTGTTTGCCTATTTTGCTTTGGGAACGAATCAAGCTGTTCTCGTGACTTTCATAAGCATAACCTACCGTAGTTCTTGTGCCAGTCCACTGAATGGAGTGGATCGGCTTTAACCTATATCTGCCAATCACGTTGTGCTAAGAAGATTGTTATCAAATTAATGCAATCCTTATATAACCTGTGTATGTGCGTGCGTATGTGTCCAGCAGACAGACCCACAAGGTAATCCTGTTAGCATGACCGTTCCCCAGGTTCAACTCATCAACCCAGAGAACCAGATTGTTGAGGTGAGTCAGCAATGCAGTCCACTTGGATGTGTCAGCCTGGGAGTGGGTGGCCCGCTGTTAGGGTCTTTATGCTTGAAAAGCAAGCTAGAACCAGGCAGGACTTTTGTTTGTAGATTTGAAATTGCAACAGTGGCTCTAACTTTAATTCTCCTTACAGGATTTCACTGATTAAAAATGTTAGTAGTCCTTTACAGGATCCTCTTAAAGTGCACCTTTGATGCTAATTTCCAGCTCCATGTTTTTATTCCTTGACTCTGCTAGAGTAGCTTTATATGATTTAAACATTATTGCCCTTATTTATTTTATACTGGGTCTTGGTGCAGCCCCTAACTTCAGCCAATTTTTTTTGATTGGCTGTTCCTTGTAAACAGAAGATTTGAACTGCAGGTGCATGGGGCTTCTGTGCTTGACATGTATTAGTGATATCTTCTCTGTGATATAAGTTAATAGCATCCAGTTTTTATATTTTGTTTATACCTTTGTGTTTATACTCATTGAATGCCAGTCATTATTTGGGGTTTATTACTGTTGTTTAACTTGATAGTCTAGGTACACATAAACACTGTGCAGTGCAAGAATTTATGTATTTAATTGAAGATATTTAAGCACTAAAACAGGAATGCAATTAAAAAGTGAATTTTCCTTTTCTTTTTTCCCTTCTTGTTACATATATGTGCAAACATGCAACACAAGCTACCAGAGATTACTTCTGTTTACCAAATACTGAATGTGTGTGTTTGTCTATCATGTAGCCCGATGGCAGCATGGCCCTAGACAGTGATGAAGGGGAAGAGCCATCTCCTGAGGCCATGGCTCGCTACCTCTCAATGAGGCGGCATACTGTAGGGGTACCAGACCAAAGGTAACACATGAACAGCTGCTCTATGTTAGTGCAGTGGAGTTAAACTGACACTGTAACCATTCACATTTTTCTGATAGTTATTTACACTACACTACAGCACGGTTATAGTCGTTTATTGCACTAAATGAAAAAGGGAAGTACTGTTTCCCAACTACTGAACAAGTTAGACTTTGGTGTCAACTTTAAAGCACTGAAATGTAAAACAGTTGCTTGCAAAAGTATTCAAGTATTGTATGCAATGGGCCAGTACATGATGGTCCAAATTGGTAAAATAAAATTTTAAAAACCAAACTATTTTAAATATATTAAAAAAATGTAAAGTGGTGCATGCAGATGTGTTTAGTCCCCCAAAGTCGGTGCTTTTTAGAGCCACCTTTGGCAGCAATTATAGCCACAAGTCTCTGAGCATGGTAGATCTAGTCACTGAGATTTTTGCCCATTCTTCAAAGCAAAGTTGCTCCAGCTCCTTCAGATTAGAAGAGTTCCATTGATTTACAGCAAACTTTAAGTCCTGTCACAAATTCTTAGTTGGACTGTGGTCTGGGCTTTGACTAGGCAATTCCAACACATTAACATAATTCCGCTTAAACCACTCGACTGTTGCTTTAGGAGTATGCTTAGGGTCATTGTCCTGATGGAAAGTGAACCTCGATCCCAGTGAAACAAGGTTTCCTCAAGAATTTCCCCGTATTTAGCACCATCCATCATTCCTTCAGTTCTGACCAGTTTCCCAGTACCTGCTCATGAAAAAACATCTCCACAGCATGTTGCTGCTACCACCACGCTTCATTGCAGGGATGGTGTTCTTGAAGTGTTCAGAGGTGTTGGCTTGGTGACAGACATAGCATTTTCTGTGATGGCCAAAAAGTTCAATTTTTGTCACAACTGACCAGAGGACCTGCTTCTGTGTGTTTGGGGAGTTTTCCACATGCCTTTTAGCAAACTCTAAATGTGCTTTCTTATTTTTTCTCTGTAAGCAAGGGCTTTTTTTCTTGCCACTCATCTGTAAAGCCCAGCTGTTTAGTGTGTAACGCTTTAAAGCAAAGGGGGTGAATACATATGCACACACCACTTTTTGGTTTTATTTTTGCTTTTTTTTTAGTTTATTAGAATGGTGCAGAATGTGGATAGATTCAAGTTAATTTAAATAATCTGACTCCCAATAAATGTACTAATTGTATGAACTATCGCTAAATAAACAGCCATCAGCTCCTTTGATTTCATTTTCTCTCTTTGTGCCTCAGGACAGAGATGCAAGAGGACCTCCAGAAACTGCCACCAGGTTTTCCTCGTGGTGCTTTGCCCCAGCCACCTTTCATCCCACTTGCTCCCACAATGGGTCAAATGCACACTCTCATGCCCACACAGAGCCTGCAGCCCACACAGCAGCTGGAATACAAGGTACAGTCCATTGGGTTGGACTGGATTTCACTTAGAAGGTCTTAGCTTACTTTATTCATTTTCCACACTAATCTCACTCCATGTGTTGTCTCATCTTCCAGGAGCAATCGTTGCTGCAACCGCCTACCCTGCAGCTGCTCAATGGCATGGGGCCCCTGGGTCGAAGAGCTTCCGACGGCGGAGCCAACATTCAGATACACGCTCAGCTCTTAAAGAGGCCTCGAGGGCCCTCGCCGCTTGTCACCAGCCCGGTGAGGATCTGGATATCTGAATGTGTCCAACTTGTATGTTCTCCCCTTATGTGCAGAACAGGCGTTGACCAGTAAACTCTTTGCTTCTCTTAGCATCCTATCCCTGCAGTAGCTCCGGTGGATGAGGAGGGTTCAGACGGAGAGCCAGATCAAGAGGCAGTACAGAGGTAACCCATGGTGACGGTTTTTGGTGAAGGAGAACACTTTACAGAGGTGCTGTCTAAACGAGATTCTGTGGAAATCTCACAACCTGTGACAAATAGATTAATCTTGATTTAAAGATTTTTGTAGGCAAAGAATTTAAAGCCTCATTTTCAGTCTCATGTACAACTACCTGGTCATTTATTAACAAATACCAGAATCATGCTCAAGAAAGTTAAGTTTTGTTGTTAAGATAATCTTAAAAAAAGTATCCAAAATAAGAACTTCTAATGTAGGAATTGAAATTAGCCCAGGGTAATGACAGGCGCTGGGCTGTTATATGGCGATGTAGAGTTTGAGTCAAAAGTCCAGGTTATGACTTCCCAGCTGATCCTCTTCAGACAGTGCGTTCTGTAGACTTCGCTGGTGTCCTGGGTTGCTGGGAGTGAGTGCCTCGTGGCTGCACTGCTTCCCCCCCCCATGGGAGGTGGCCACTCTGCTGCAGTGCTTATCCCATCTTTTCTCCTTTCTCCATCGCGCAAGTGCCTTCTGCCACAGTCCTAAACTGAATCTACCACCAAATATAGTGCCTCCTATCTCTTGAACTCTTTGCCCAAGAGCTTCTCTATCTCTCTCTCATTTCAGTAAGTGCCAAATTATCCTCTGGGCCTTTTCACTCTTTCTCACACAGCTTTGCTAACTCTGAAGCTTGCAAAATCAATGAGTACTAAATGGCAACCAGTTCAATCCTAAAATTGGAAGCTGGGGCGCTGTGGGACAACCATAAGCTATAACATCCATCTGCGGTATAATTTTGTTAAATGTTTTCTGATTGGCTAAGATGATATTAATGATGGCACCTATTGGCAGACGTGGGAAGGGGTAGGCCTTCCCTCCCCATCTCCATTAGCCAATGAGGACAGAGAGCTGACCAGCGCTGCTTCCTGTCTCCCACCCTCACCCCCGTCCTCCCCCTCCCTGCGGCCCAGGTACCTGGCGAACCGCTCCAAGCGGCACACGCTCACGAGCACACCGCATGGCGAGCCCTCGGCAGAGTCACAGCGGCCCCAAGGCCCCCGGCAGCGGGGGTGCTGGGCCCCCGACACACACACCCGGTGAGGGGACACGCCTGCTCCGAGCTGTATATGCACAGACACACTCACACACAAACACTCAGACCCAATAAATGGACAGCAGATCAAACCTGACTTTCTTGTATCACAAATACTCATTGCACACAAACACATTGCTAAAGAACAAGGTGAAGGCTGGGTCTGGAGAAGCTTTTTTTGTTGTTGTTCCAGTGATGGTGGAGATACAGTTTGTGACACAGGGCAGAAATGCAGTGTCTCCACATCACCAGTCAATCAGAATTCAAAAGAACTCTTTCTTTCCCAAACCTGGGGGAAAAAAACAGAAAGCTTTAACTTAGTGTTCTTGTATGAACAAAATCTCAAAGCTCAAGCTAAATCACCACCTTTGTGCATTTTCTCTCCAATAGCAGTCATATGTTACTGTTGTTAAGTTGGTCATTTTAACTGTTGTCCCTCATAGGTATCATTATCCTCCAACTGAGCTTAACAAAACTGAGTGTGCTTGTCTATCACTGTGAATTTTTGTATTTGGATTGAAGGTAGCCTGAAACTTCATTTAATATAGGGCTTGACCAGGTAGACTTTATCTGTTGCTAAAGAAAGCAAGCTCTGATCAGCTCTATTTTGTCTCTTTTTTTAATAGATATGATATTTGCATTATCCAGTCTCAACAAATAATTCATATTATCCATGGATTTAGGTTTCTGTGAAGCATGCTGACACAAAGTAATAGTGGGTATTTAACGACAAAGTAAAAGGTAGCTTGTCTCCTAAGCTCTTGCAGAAAAGCATTTATAGGCTTTGTTAATTTGTGCCAAATCCTTAACTGAAGAAGGAAAAAAAATTAAAGGTTTAATGTCATGCACTGATCAGCCACAACATTAAAATCACCTCCTTAATGTGCTGTGCAGTCAAAACACCACGTCAACAGCTTAGACTCGCCATCGTGTCCCGTAAGCAGTTTTTTGTGATGTGTGGTTCTTTTTGGGGAGTGCCGTTGCCATAGTGGGTGTATGCTTGTTCTGCAACAATGATTGAGTGGTTGGTACATGTCGGAGTAACACCCAAATCAGTGCCAGGATCACAGGCTTCCCAAAAGAACTTGTCATTGTAGTGAGATGTATATATGTTTACTTCACCTGTCAGTATTTTAATATTGTGGCTGATCGGTGTGTATCAACAGCGTGGACCTGAGATGATTTGAGAACAGTGTGCATTTAATGTAACTACCCTTATTTGGCATGATTTACAGGGAAGATGAAATCATTGAAGTAATAAAGTTTACAGGTGTCTTTTCGGGGCTCCTAATGCTGTTTGCACACTTACTCCATCACAACACTTGAACTTTGATATTTTGTGGAGGTTTAAAAATCTCACGTCTTGTTTCTGTGTCTCACCTCTGTCTGTATGACTGAATGTGTGTCTCAATGTACCCTATGTTACCTGTCACGTTGTGTCTTTTGGGTACATGTGCGTGTATTTGTGTACACACTTGTTTGCGTCTGCTCCCCGTGGCCCCCTTTTCAGATCTAGCTATAAGGACTGTAACACCCTTCATCTCCCCATGGAGCGCTTCTCTCCTGTCAGACGGTTCTCTGATGGGGCTGCCACCATTCAGGCCTTCAAGGCTCATCTAGAGAACAGCAGCCTGATTAAGCAACTCAAGCAGGTACACCACTGTATATAATGTGGGGGACATCAGGGGTAAATGAATAACTGGTTTGAATGAACTGAAAAAATATTGCAATTTGATATCTCTTATTACTAAAGAAAATGGTATTTAATGAACTTGTTAACATCCCAAATGTTGGTTGTGTGAGTTCTGAAAAGCAAGGATATGCTGGAATCATCAGTGCTGCCACCGCTGCAAATCCTCCATTATTTGTGTCATCACAATAGCGCAAAAACTACTAGAAGCAGGATTTCGAATTTTGGCAAGGTGATGGACCTCCGCGAGATCTGAAACTGATTAGATTGTCAGCCATTTTAAAATGATGGTTTTGCGACCAGATAGTATTTTCTTTAAAATGTTTACATTTTTAGCCATATCCCTGTAACTATGCAGCCATTCTGCACGAAACAAAAGCCAAATTGATCATGGGATCATACACTTTCATGGTGATATCATGCTGTGTCCAACGCCATTACTGTCTGCTGTTGCTGCAGCTGAACTTGTTAACAAAAATTTAAGGGAGTCAACTTCACTGCTGCATATATCTGCTCTTAATCATCCAATTTCTGTTTTTAAAAAAATGACCATGGCATCAAGCCTTACATCATGTTGAGTGGGGGGAGGTCAGAAAGTTTTTGAGAATATACATTTAGTTGGTATGTATAGAATAAGACATGGCCTTTTTTCTTGTTTCTGCTCCCTACATATTTTATTTGTACATATTTCTATATGTCTGAGGATTTTCTGTGAAATGTTAGTATTCTTCCTGTCTAGCTAGCTTTATACATATACGTAGCTGGTTTCTCAAAGTGTCTGAAGGAGACAAATAAGCAGTAGTTTCTCTGTAGGGTTGATACTGTAAATATGCAAAACGTGGCTCTCAAAGCAACAGTGCAGAAAATGTAATGCATTGCAGCCACTCTGATGCAGGTTTCTCTGGGGAACACAAACAGATTCTTGACAGCTGATGAGACAGTCTAGGTGCAGTTAGCCTGTGGATCTGAACACTTGTTGGTAGAACTGTTGCTACATGTGCAGTAACTTCGTGAGTTGTCATCAACTCGACTAGTCTGTTGTTTGACTTCACATGTCTCTCCTCACTTCATGTATTTGGGTGCCCCCTCCCACATACAGTTGCATATGGTGAAACAGAGGCGAGGAATGAAGAGAGAAAGTAGCATAACCATAAATTGCATAAAACAGACCACCACACACACACTCACTGGCTACTTCATTAGGTATACCTGTTCGGCTGCTTATTAACACAAATATCTCAACAGCCTGGTCACATGGTCAAAACTCAATGCATTTAGACATGTGGACACAGCCAAGAAGGCCTGCTGAAGTTCAAATCGAGCATCAGAATGGGGAAGAAAGGTGATTTAAGTGGCTTTGAACATGGCATGGTTGTTGGTGCCAGGCGGGTTGGTTTGAGTATTTCAGAACTTGCTGATCTGCTGGGATTTTCCCGCATAATCATCTCTAGAGTTTAGAGAGTGACCCAAAAAAAGAGAAAATATCCTGTAAGTGGCATCTCTATGGAGTATAAAATGCCTGGTTGATCACAGAGGTCAGAGGAGAATGGCCAGACAGCTTCAAGCTGATAGGAAAGCAACAGTAAATCAAATAACCACTCGCTGCAACCGAGGTATGCAGAAGAGCATCTCTGAAGGCAGTACATGTTGAACCTTGAAGCAGATGGACTGCTGCAGCCGAAGATCACACCAGATGCCACTCCTGTCAGCTAAGAACACGAACCTGAGGCTATAATTCACATGGGCTCGTAAAAGTTAAACAATCAAAGATCGGACAAATATTGGATGGTAGGGTCAAAATTTGGCATAGACAACATGAAAACATGGATCCATCTTGCCTTGTATCACTTATTCAGGGCTGAATACTGCTTCTAGCAGGATAACGTGCTGTGTCAAAATGCTCAGATCATCTCAAACTGGCAGACAAGACAATGAGTTCACTGTACTCAAATCATGGCATAGGAGAATCTCATCATGGATGTCCAGTTGACAAATTTGCAACCACTGTGATATCATCATATCAGTGAGGTCCAAAATCTATGTTTGAATCTGTTCCATGAAGTAGTAAGACAGCTCTGAAGGCACAAGGAGGCCCTACCCAGTACACACAAATTGTATCTAATGAAGTGGCCAGAGAGTGTATATTTATATTCTTTTTGTTTTTCATGGTGTTTTTTTTTTTTTTTTAAAAGCAAAGTTTCACATGAATGCAATCGCTGGAGTGTTTTAGAACACTATGAGAATAACTTCCTTCCAAAGCACAACCGAATCAACTGGAGATAATTCATATGAATTTTGGGAGCAGTACCACACCCCAAATACTCCCCTTCTGGCAGTGCATCTGTAAAAGGCTTTCCCCACACACCTGTTTATTCTTGTTTCCGTATTCTCCCTCCCCCTCTTTTTTCCATCTGTTTTCCAACCTTTCTCAAAGATGTGGGCGGATCTGCAGGCCCAGGAGCCGCTATTGATCCTCACTGAGGCCTTCTCCAAACCACAGCCTCAAGCCTAGCTCGTTGCATCATTATCAGTAAACATGTCATTCGCATTTAGGGTTGGGGTCCTTCCTCGTGAAGTAAAACTTAATTTATATCTCTATTTATTGTGTATGTGCAGTCTACACAAGTACCGACAGTGTTGCCAGCATTTATGCCCGTGTGTGGTGTGCATCAACCCGAGGTGCACGTCATAGTTTACCTCATAGTTTACGACATAGGGTTTAAGAGCAGTTTGTGGCTCCGACATACATATGGTGTTAGTTCAACGCACAAGCTTGTTATCACACACTGTTATCACAACATTTTTACAGAACTGACCAAGAAATCCTACAATTACAATTTTCCCCATGTCCTTGTATTTGTAACATAGGCGCTTTTGCTTCTTTTTGCATTGCCTGATGTAAATTTGGGCCATTTCAAATCTTTGGATACACTGCAGTCATGGTGCGCAACAGCTTCTCTTCATGTTTGGTCTTGAAACATGGCCTCCAAGGCAGTGATTTTAAAAAAGTGACAAGGACTCTCTATAGCCCTTGTAACCATATGTACCTTTCAGCTGCTCCCTTATATTCTCCACCAAGGGGTTACTACAGCGGATTAATCTGCATTGGTAATTTGGCAGAGGTTTTAGGGACCTTTCGCTTCAAAGGCGAATGCGCAAACCACTACGCTACCGGGGACACCCGCCCTTGTAACCATATACCCATCCATATTATTTTTGGAATATGGATGCTATTGGTGTCAGTATTGCTGTACAAGCCAGTGTTCTCCTAGTTCATTCCCAAGCCCTGGTAAATGGGAGGGTTGTATCACAACCCTGTGCCACCCTATTTATTAAGATGAGACCAAACTTAGTCTCTGACCTGACAAGACCACAAGCTGCCTCTTGAGACGTCACATCATCTTAAGCAATCCTGCAATGTGATTACCTCACCCACTAGGAGGTGTAGGTAAGGAAAGGGATAATCATCAGGTTCACAGTGGGTGCTTCATGTTAGGCATGCGCTGACGTGCAGGGTTAATGTGGTTAGGAGAGGTTAACACACACGCATGACCTATGCCTGGGGACAAACCCATAGAAAAATAATATTTTTACTCCAAAGAGTATGCAGATTGTACAACTGGGGAAAAAAAGGACGACAATAAGTAATTTCTTGTAGTCGATTTCCAGATGTTGTACTTACGAAGCGCTTAAAGACAGAATTTTGGATCAGACCTGCATTTTTGTTAAAAAGAAAAGAAGTCTTATTAACTAAATGTGACTGGTATATTTAGACAAAGAATCATCTTAACTGTCTGAGCACTCCAGTGGTGTTCATGCTAACCAGCTTTAGGTCTAGAGTCAGCAGGAGGATACATGGAGTTTGATTATGTCTCTACTGGGGGATGTATAGAAGATGAAAGTGTGCCTCTCAACTTCTTCTTCTTCTTCTTTCGGCTGTTCCCGTTAGGGGTCGCCACAGCGGATCATCTGCCTCCATCTCATCCTATCCCTTGCATCCTCTTCCCTCACACCAACCCTCTGCATGCCCTCCTTCACTACATCCATCAATCTTCTCTGTGGTCTTCCTCTTCTCCTCCTGCCTGGCAGCTCCATCCTCAACATCCTTTGTCCAATATATCCACTATCCCTCCTCTGAACATGTCCAAACCATCTCAGCCTTGCCTCTCTGACTTTGTCTCCAAACTGCTCAACATGAGCTGTCCCTCTGATGTACTCATTCCTAATCCTATC
>VUQH01068292.1:6916-18246 GCA_015106775.1 Etroplus canarensis
GGCTTGTAGCCTGCAGCGTAAAATGATAAATACAGGGGAGCGCCCAACTGCTGAGGAGCCTTTCAACTATATTGTGCAAGATCGGGAAGAAGAAAAAAAAACAACGAGTGGCTGCCCCTCCCTGAGCCTGGTTTTGCCAGAGGTCTCTTCCTGTTAAAAAGGAGTTCTTCTTTCCTGCAGTCACCAAGTGCTGCTCATAGGGGCTGGTCTGATTGTCGGGGCTTTCTCTCTAACATTGCGGGGTCTTTATCTTACAGGAAAGCAGCTTGAGGTGACTTTTTTTGTGAATCAGTGCTATATACTGTAGTTAAAACTGCACTGAATTGAATTTCTCAGTTCAGCATTTGATATGTGTACTATGTTCAGTTAAATATGAGGTTCAAATTTAATGTAATAATTCTATAGTGTTTTTTTAGTCCTACTGACCCCTTAAAGCACTTTATACTACTTCTAAGTCACATGTTTAACCATACATGCATTATCTACACTTCATCTTCCTCACATTCACAGGAAAAACATGCAAGCTCCACGCAGAAAGGCCCCACCCAGGGTTCAAACCAGGAACCTTCCTGCTGTGAAGCGACACTACTAACCACTGCACCACCATGCCAATGATTGGATTGGATTGCTTTTATTGTCATTTCAACTACATATAAATACGCAGAACACGAAATAGCGTTCCCCCCAGGACCCGGTGCCCCATACAAGGGTTAATGCCGGCCAGCCAGGGCCCGCCTACGGCCCAGCACAGAACCCCGCCCACGATGTCCTCTTCCCCGGCCTCAGGCGACGCCGAGGACTGAAGGCCCAGTCCTCACAGCAAGCCGAGATCGGAGCCCCCCAGAAACCGCCCAGCCGCAGCATCAGTCCTGTAACGATACTCCCCCCGGAACCCAAAAACGTTGGTTTCCCAGACGCTGCCCGACAGGTCATGAAAAACAGCGCCGCCGGGTCACCAGTTAGCACCGTCTGTGGCTCCTCGAACCGCCAACTTCAAACACAAACTCCACCGTCCCGGCGTCCACAACACCCTAATACCAGGTCAAAACAGGGACAATCACAGGGGTACAAGCACCACCTTGGTTCCGGAGTGGCCGCGCGCTCCCGTCGCGCTGCCATCTTGGCCCCCAAATGATTGGCAGGTTACTGCATTCTGGGGTTGCATCTGTATTGGAGCACACAGTAACCGGGTATCTTGTGATGAATAAGGAAAGCGTGTGCAGTACAGTGTGCACGCCAACTCATGACAGTAATGGTCAACTAAATTTGCACTGCTGGGAAAATTTCAGCCTCATTTTTCTTCACTGTCAGAGTGCAACCACAGCCTACTTTACTCACCACAAATAAAACTGAAAGAAAAAAAAAGCTAAAAATGAAAACCTTGCTCTCATCCTTCAGATCCCACCCCATGACCAGAGTGACTAAACCGCAGCCAGGGACAGCAGCTGCACTGCTTTTTCTATCATCTTTAACAAATCAAATTAAAACAGGACTAAACAACAGTGGGTTACGCCGAACTTCGGAAATTGCTGTTGGAAAACATTTCATCAAGCTCTCCTTGGCTGGTGGACAACAAATGGCAGTCGTATAGAGAGCATAGTAATAAATCTGTGTCATTTATCATAACGCCGAGGGAATATTTTCAAATCATTTAAATCTGAGGTCAAGAGGCTCTGCTACATCTCCTCATCGCTGCCTCTAGCTGTCTGCCTGGTAAGGGAAACAGGAGCATAATAAAGCAGCCAATGCACAGGAGAAATATTAGACTAATGAAAAGCTCTCTCCTGCTTTGGCTGCTGGCCCGTCTTGTGTTCTCTGCCTCGCGTCTTACCATTTCACACGGAGGAGTGGAATGGAAGTCTGTTGGCAAAATAATAAAGCAACCCCCCCCACAAACACTTGTGGACCGTGCACTTTAGGTCCACAAAAGAGACGAAAAGAAAAAAACAGCAGCAAACAATGATGACTCAAAGGGAAGTGCAAAGTAAGATATTCTCTTTGTATGGAGTCCTTCAGTTGGAAGTCGCTCCTTCCTAAGTGGTGCAGGGTTCCTGACAAAGGAACCATATAAAGAGTTTTGGCCACGGGCAGCAGGTGCTGTGGATGGTGGGGAAGGTCATAAGCGTTAGCATGCCTGTTTGACAATATGAGCAGAAGAAAACCCCGCTGGTTGCGAGCTGAGGCTGACAAGCTGCCCCCTCGCTGTGGCCTGCAGGATGTGGGATGGCGCTACGCCCGCTGAGCGCCAGCTCGAGGCAAAGAGGACCTACAGGCTAGGCTCACAGTGAAGCAACCCGAGCACCATGCTACACTTACGGCTATTAGGAGGGAAAGTTGACAAAAATAAATTTAAAGTGTGTATTTTCACAGGCAGTTCATATTCACTCAATAAAGTAGGTAGGTCATATTTTAGGGCGTTTCACATTATGTGGATATAACAGATTACTCCTTGTGTCTGTATCCTCACAGAAGAGTCAAGGTTCGCATCAGGATCCCAGCATAACCTTCAGTACTGTACAAAAGTATCAAGCCACCTCTCATTTCTTCATATTTTCCTTGGAAAATAGGAAATAGGTGCAGTGATTTATTGAAACGTGAAAATATGAATGGAAATAGAGTACATGAAGCAAAAATCAGGGTTTGTACAACTCTATCCAGCGTGAAAGTCAATATTTATACAATTTCCCCTCTGGTATTACTGAAGTATTCTGATTCTGATTTGGTGTGACCACTTTTATTCTTCAGCACAGCCTGAACTCTCTGAGCCAAGCTTTCTGTCATGTCTTTAAGTCGTCTTCAGGAATAGTTCTCCAGACATTCCAAAGCTCTTCTTTGAATCTTGGCTGCCTTTTATTCCATTCTCTTTCAAGATGATCCCACACTGCCTCAACAACGTTGAGGTTTGGACAAGACCTGTTGCTACTGGTGTTCAGTCCAGTTCCTGTGTAACTTGGCATAACTCAGCCTTTTCTCCCTGTTTCCCTTTCTTAAGAATGGCTTCTTGACAGCCACCCTTCCACTGAGACGTTTCTGATGACGCTTTGTCGAACAGTGGATGGATCTCTCAGATCCTGTGTCAAGTCTTTGGATTGGATTACATTACATTTGATTAGATTACTTTATTGTCATTTTGACTACATATAAATACACAGTGAAATGAAATAGCGTTCCCCCAGGACCCGGTGCCCCATACAAGGGTAGTGCCCGCTGGCCGGCTGGCCATGGTCCGCCTCCGGCCCAGCACAAAACCCTGCCCGCCAAGTCCTTTTCTCTGGCCACTGGCATCGGGCGACGCTGAGGACTGAAGGCCCAGTCCACACAGAAAGCCAAGATCGGAGCCCCCAGAAACCCCGCAGCATCAGCCCTGCGGTAATACTCCCCCCGGAACCCAAAAACTTTGGTTTCCCAGATGCTGCCTGGCAGGTCATGAAAAACAACGCCACCGGATCGCCAGTCAGCACCGTCTGTGGACAGAACTACGGAGCTATGACGGCATCTGGTTGTCCTCGAACCTCCGACTTTTGAACACGAACACCACCGTCCCGGTGTCCACAACACCGGGTCAAAACAGGGACAATCACAGGGGTACAAGCACCACCTCGGTTCTGGAGTGGCCGTGCACTACCGTCGCGCCGCCATCTTGGCCCAATTTGCTGGATTGTTTTCTGTTTCAGACACTATCTCTATGCTGTAGGTTGTTTATTTTTTTGGGCCTGTCACTTTTTCTTTAGTTGTCCACTTGTCCAGGATCCTCAGATTTGTTAAAGACACGCTGCACAGCATGCTAACATATTCCAAGCTAACAGCTCATCAAGAATCATCAATTTAGTGCAAAAATACTATTATCTGCCTGTTAAACTGTATTAGCTTTGACATTTTTCATAGGTTTACTTTAAGAAATGTGAACAAATATATGTTTACCCGACTATCACAAGCAAGAGATTATACACACACGCACACACACATATATATGGAGAGAGAGAAAGACAGAGAGAGAGAGAGAGAGAGAGAGAACCCAGCCACAGGGGCCCACAAGCCTAGTGCCGGTCCCAAGCCCAGGTAAATGGGGAGGGTTGCGCCAGGAAGGGCATCCAGCGTAAAATCTTTGCCAAATCAAATATGCGGATTCATAACATGACTTCCATACTGGATCGGCCACGGCCTGGGTTAACAATGACCGCCTCCGGTGCCGTTAGCCAACAGAGTGCCGGTGGAAACTATGCTACTGTTGGCCGAAGACCAAGGAGGGGGAGGGGGGAAAAGCGTGTTAGGAGGGTTGGTGTGAGGGAAGAGGAGGCAAGGGATAGGGTGAGATGGAGGCAGACGATCCGCTGTGGCGATCCCCAACGGGAGTAGCCAAAAGAAGAAGAAGAAGAAAAAGAAGAAGAGAGAGATACGTGCGTGTTTTGGTGCCAATACTAAACCTCATTCTGCACATACAAAGAGTCCAAATGCTCTGCAGTGCCTGCAGTCAGGACCTATTACCCACTCAAGACATTTCGAGCATTATGAAACAAAAAAGAGGAGAAAAGGAACAAACTGATAACATCAGTTCCTAAACTCTTACAGAGCTGAAAAAAGAAGAGGCAACGCAAGGCAGCAGGAGACATGCCCTTGAACCAACCTTCCAATGATACTGATAAATTGACTGCTGCTCATACAAAAGTTATGTATTAATCAATAAAATCACTTGCACTTTAAGGAGCTGCAAAATCGTTTTTTATTATTTTCTGATATTTTTTACGACAAAAGCCATTAACTGCAAAATAATCAGCAAATGGACATTACATCAGACCGTAAAAACTGACACGCCTTTGGAAATCAATTGTTTGAGCGGCAGGAAATGCCTCAGGAAAGGCAAAAGCAGTCCTATCATTCATTCTACATTGGAGGTATCTGAGCGTCCACTGTGGCTGTGCGAGAGGCGACGGCACCCTATAATCTGACCATCTCTTGAGTAGTTGTGTCACGCTGACAGACAGTGCAGCTTTCCGATCTTCCGGCTGAGATGTGCAACTTCTGAGGCAAAAACCACCGGGCTTGCGGTCCTAACAATAACGACAGCTTCTTGTCATGATAATGCATCATGCCTTGCAGACTGTATGCCATTCTAGATCTCAGCAGTGCGGTCTTGGCACTTCTGCTGTTTTATTAGGAATTATCTGCAGTCGATTAATAAACGCCGCGCCAGCCGAGTCCCACAGGACGAGGGCAGGGAAGCACGCCCTGATAATGGAAAGGTATCCATCATGTCTGCCAGTCAGGACACTCCAAGGGCCACCGCCACCCAGCCTCACGACATGCACGAGAAGTCACCGGCAGCTAATAAAGATGGTACTGTGAACACCTGGAAATGATCTGATGATAGATGTAGGAGATGCTTTGATTACTTTGCTCATTATGATGCACAAACATGAAATTAATCATCAGTATCTGGGCCAAAAGTCAGAAAATGAATTTTAGGAGGAAGACCACGACGGGTATTAGTTTTAATAAAACTCCAACCCTTAGAGAATCAGAGAACAGAGACTTTTAGAGGTCTGACTGTACATTCAGACTTCAAGTTGAAGTTCATAACCATTTTGCACAGTCTATTTCCAGACGTGAATAGCAAACGGTAATAGATGACAAGTATCCATCCCACTGGCAGATTTGATAACAGGAAAAAGGGATAATTTGCAGTAATAGTTCGAAAATCAATCCTCTACAGGCATACATTTAGATATTTAAAACCAGAAGTGAAATATATAAGCATAAAAATGCTTTTCACCGCAAATGAATTCCGCCTAAATCATCCAAGAACTCTCAAAGGACATCGGTAAAAGCGGGCTGTTTTCCTGACATGTCATGAATAAAAAAGGCCTGTGGGCTCTTAACGGCCTGTGGTCCTACTGCAAAAACAGAAAGCTCAGCGCTCGTTTTCCCCCAATGCTCCAGTAATAGGCCAGTGGAAATAAATGTAATCACTGCACTTTGTTCTCCCCAGTGATATCATTTCTTCTTATTACTTTTCACCACCCTCCGCGTCTCGGGCCACCATCAGAATCTCATTTGATCGTATTTACATTCGCTTTGGCTTCAAACCCCGGTGATGCTAAAAAGCAATTACTGCTTCAAGTTGCCGTCTGCCAGAGAGAGCCACACAAGATGTCCTTGCCAAACTGCAGAGGATTCCAAGCTGTCTCCGGCTGACATTTAAGCTCTTGTCTTCTCCTGTAAGCACGGTTCACTACATTTAGAGGCAAAGAACTGATTATGACAAACATGGCCTTTAAGAGTCCTTTGACCAGGGACAATCCCTACAAAGTAACATTTATCTGCATTAAATACCAGAGCCGCTCAATGCCACAACAGAGGAAAACAGACCATTTATCAAATCAGAACATCTGAAATCTCACTGACTGTCTGGACATCAGCCTTGATAAAAATAAGTGAAAATCTAAACTGTAAATGGTGATCAAAGTATAGACCTGCAGCACAATGAAAAATATGGACATTCATGAAGTTCAGTTTGCTCATCGAGGAAAGAACTGCTCAACTTTTGAAAACAGTTCTATAATTTCTCATTTGGCTCGCCACGGATCCTTTCAAACACTGAAAATTGTGCTCTAATGATGCTCTTTGATGCCATCAGCACTGCTGTACATTCAACTGATGCGCTAACTTTTTAAAATTTCAATGACCAGGGAGAGATAATGCAGGATCCACACCTTATATATTAGATTCATACATTTGGACAATAACACACTGCCTCTGCACACCACCATACTGGATTTGAAGTCAGATAAAGCAGATAAAAGCCCTGGAGTTGATTTACAAGTGTTAAAACTACCTGTCCATTAAAACCCTCAATATGAGGTCCAAAGGGATGCTGAGATGAAAGAGACCTTTACAAGGCTGGTAAAAGGTTGGTCAGAGCGAGCAAAACCCTTTCAAAAGATCAAAAAACAACAGCCTAAAACACTCCAGCTCAGCAACACCAAAAAAACCTGGAAGACCGTGGAAGAAAACTAAAGTGGATGATCGCAACATTCTTGACTTGGTTAAGGAACATCTAGCCAAGTCAAAAACAATTTCAAGGAGTCAGGTGTACTGTATCACTGAATAAATCTACAATCAAGAGATGACTTCATGAATGTGAATCTTCTTCTCCTTCATCTATCTGCGGCTCCCGTTAGCGATCCCTGCATCCTCTTCCCTCACACCAACCCTCTGCATGTCCTCCTTCACTACATCCATCAACCTTCTCTGTGCTCTTCCTCTTCCCCTCCTGCCTGGCAGCTCCATCTTCAACATTATTTGTCCAATTTGTCCACTCTCCCTCCTCTGAACATGTCCAAACCATCTCAGCATGAGCTGTACCTCTGATGTACTCATTTCTAATCCTGGCCATCCTGGTCATGCCCAGTGAAGATCTCAACAACTTTTGCTAGTTATACTCAAGCGCAGGAAGGTCAGATCAGATTTTGCCAAAAAACATCTAAAAAAGATGAACTGTATCAGAATGACTGAAAGGGAAAAGCAAAGAGAGTAAAAGGAACAGCTCAAAGTGAAGTATACCACATCATCTGTCAAACACAGCAGAGGTAGTGTTATGGCATGGACACATACGGCTGCCAGTAGAACCTGGTCATTAGTCTTTAGTGATGATGTGATGCTGATAGAAGCAGCAGGATGAATTGTGAAGTGCACAGGGCTTTACTCTCTGCTCAGATTCATACAAATGCTGCAAAACTAATTGGACAGCATTTCACCGTGCAACTGGATAATGATCCAAAGCAAGCTGCAAAAGCAACCCAAGAGCTTCTCAAAACAAAGAAACGTAATATTCTCCAGTGACAAAGCCAGTCACACGATCTCCACCCAACAGGGCAGCTTTCAGTTACTGAAGACGAAACTGAAGGCAGAGACCCACAAACAAGCAGCTACTGAAGGCCACTGCAGTAAAGGCCTGGCAGAGCATCTCAAGGGAGGAAACACAGCATTCGGGATGCCCATGGCTTCTATGCCTTGGGAAGTCATTAACTGCAAAAGATTTTCATTCAAATATTAAAAGCAATCAGTAAATTAAAATCATGTCAGTTTGTCCCATTACTTTTGAGCCTCTGAAAATGACGGACTATGTATAAAAACAGCTGTAACTCCTAAGCAGTCAATGCGATAATTTTGTCAACCCCTTGAATTAAAGCTGGAAATCACATTTGAACTCTGATTTAATATTTGTTGTGGTGGTGTACAGAAGCAAAATTGTGCTACTATCACTTACAACCATACACAGGACCTCTGGGGTCGTCCTGTAGTATCAGGAGGTTGGCGGCAAATCCTTTGGGTCCCGTTGGTTGCCAGGTAGAGCCTGTGTGGATTGGACTTTTAGGAGTACATCCCATTTTATTTGCAATATGGGGCATTTGAAGGCCAGGTCAACACCTCAGGGTATTTGTCATGTCCCTGGAGCCTTTTTCGCTATTTTAGCATTGTGGCATGACACATTATCCTGATGCCGGAGACTGCTGCCAGCAGGAACTGCCATAGGGAGGTGTTATTTTCCCGGTCTACAACAATGTTTAAGTAGGTGGTATGTGTCAAAATAATATCCACATGAAAGCCAGGACTCAAGGTTTCCCAGCAGAACACTGCATTTTAACAAGGTGATAAGTTATATTCCCTTCACTTGTCAGTGGTTTTAATGTTTCTGCATATCTCCGTGGAGGAGAGACTTTTGCTCCTGCCATTTTGCACAAAAGACTAATTTCGTCATTTCACTATGCTAATTTCCTTTGTGGCATGGCCAAATCATAAAAAAAACACAATGATGTAAGACTTTGTAAGTGTTAGCGGGTGATGCAACCCATACCGCCTTGAAAAATGTAACCATAGAACGAAAGGACGGCAATGGGTGGTCAGCCTGGGTCTGCTGGCCAGCTGGTATAAAGTGTGCGGTATCGAGCCCTCGTCCCTTTGCTGCACGTCAGCCTCTCTCTCATTCTCCTGCATCTACCACACAAAGAAATGACCCCGCCCTCTGAAAACAGAGAAAAATCTTGATGTGTAGTTGTCCACACTGATACGTCTAAACTCTTAAGCAACCCTGGTCCCCATTGATTGCGTTTCTTTGCAAATGGAGATTCAATTATGCTGTTCTTCCGAGTGAGTGCAGAGCAAACGACACAGAACTATCAATAGTAGGCTGCTCGAGGGACAGATGCAGCCGAGGATAAGCGAGCTAGCCGGACCTCCTTTGCTGTGCACTCTTTGTTAAATTACCCAAGGTTAGTGCAGCGTACTGAAGGCAACTAAAGCAATTAGTTTTCCACCAGTTGGTCAATTGTCAGAGTCTGCAGAAGGAAGAGCCATTGTGTACGCAGCACTGTTTCAGGCCAGATGTCAACACACAAAAATCGCGTCTGAGCATGTGCAGTCAGTCATCGGCTTTAATGGGCTTTTCTTCATTTATGCTATGAGGTTTTGGTTGGAAGTGTATGTATAAATCCTTGTTTGTTACAGCGCTAACCCCTACCCTAAGTTCAGATAAAGAGAAAAAAATCTAAGAGCAATAAAAAAAGCCTCTTTCAATCAATGCTGCTTTTACAGTTGCTGCGCCGCTGTGTTCTGTAGCCCTTGATGTTTCTTAAGCAGAAGTAGCTCATGGGGATTACAACAAATGACACAGATTTAAGGTTGCATACTTTATATTTAATGTAATCCACTATGCCTCTTAATTCTCGTCTGGATATTCGTCTTATTATTTTTACTTCACACTGTGTTCGAATGAGAGACATGTGTTTCTCTATTCCTATCACCCCCCCTGTGGCGACCAGAGGCACAGCTGAGTGTGGAACAGTCTGAACGTTACTGAAGTGCAACAAAATGTCGAGAAATGCTTTTCAGAACCTTTTTGTCTGCAATTACTATTCTGCTTTCCATACAACCCCGAGGGCTACTCATTAGTCAAAGACTAAAGGTAGAGATGGACTACTTCAATTTATTCCACACAGTCTGTCTGCGTATACCCAAGTATCTACTGAGCTACGTTGCTTCACCACAGACGCTGAGAAGAATATCACAAGTGACATTTTGTGACTGGGGTTTGCGTTCCTGGTATGTCTCCTGGTATTTGAACTACTGAAAGTCTGATCAGTGTAACTATTTATCAATTTATTTTGTGCTGCATATCCAGGTCCAGGTTACGGTGGCAGAAGATGCTTGTACCTCCTTCTTCCTGGTCACCCCCTCCAGCTCTTCCGGGTGGGACACCGAGGCACTCCCAAGCCAGCCGAGAGATATAATCCCTCCAGAGTTCCCTGGGTCTGCTCTGGGCCTCTTCCCAGTAGGACCTGCCTGAGATACCTCACCTAGGAGGCACCTGGAAGGTAAACTGGTCATACCGGTCTGAAACACCTCAACTGGCTCCTTTCGGCATGAAGGAGCAGCGACTCTACTTTGAACTCCTCACCCTTCCTCTGAGGGAGAGCTCAGCCACATTCCGGAGGAGCTACCCGGAGCTTGTGACCATAAGTGATTCAGATTTAGATTCAAAACTTTATATGCCTACAAGTAGGCATATGAATGAAATTTCAGTGCATTGGCTTGCATAATGATGGTGAAACTAACGACAAGTAAATAATAAGAATAAATAAAATAAGATAAGAGTAAAGAATAAAAATGAGTTCAGTAACCTGATAACCTATAGACTGAAGCTGTTGCTGAGCCTGGCTGTTCAGACTGCAGTACCTCCTGCCAGACGCCAGCAGAGAGGACAGTCCGTGGTGGGTGTGTGAGCTGTCCCTGATGATGCCGTGGGTACCAGACAGGTCTGTGGAAAAGAAGCCCCAGTGATCTTCTCCGCTGTCCTTACCAGTCTCCAGAGACATTTCCAGGCAGCAGGGACCACACAGAGATGCAGTTTGTCAGAGTGCTCTCTGTGGTGCCCCTGTAGAAGATGGTCAGGAGAGGAGAGGGGAGATGGGATCTTCTCATTTTCTGAAGGTGCCCTCTACCACCTCCACTGCTGTGATATTAATTAGCAGTGGGGGGTGACAGGGTTGGCTCTTCCTGAAATCCACATTGATTTCCTTGGTTTTGTTGAAGATCAGGAAGAGGATGTTTTTCCCCACATCAGTCCACAAGATGCTCCACCTCCTGTCTGTAGGCCCTGCCGTCGTCATTGTGGATCAGACCAACTACCGTTGTATCATCAGCATATTTGCTGATGTGGTTAGCGGTGGACCTGGTGAGGCAGTCGCGAGTCATCCGGGTGAAGAGCAGCAGACTCAGGACACAGCCCTGAAGGGAGCCAGTGCTCAGGGTTGAGGGTCACTTTCATGCTCAAC
>VUQH01068293.1:0-22754 GCA_015106775.1 Etroplus canarensis
ATGAATGCTGAAAGGTGTATAAAGGTTTTAGAGCAACATATGCTCCCCTCCAGACGACGTCTATTCAAGGAAGGCCTTGTGTATTTCAGCAGGACAATGCAAAACCACATACTGCAGCTATTACAACAGCATGGCTTCGTCAGAGAAGAGTCCAGGTGCTGAATTGGCCTGTCTGCAGTCCAGATCTTTCACCTGTAGAGAACATTTTTCCCTCACAACTTCAGTAATTCTTTGTGCCATAGATTTAAAAAGATGCTAGAAACATTCGGCAGAGATGTTGGTCCACATTGACATGATAGCATCACAGAGCTGATGCAGGTTTATTACCTGGAAATCCATGATGAGAATCTCCCGGTCCACCACAACCCAAAGATGTTCTATTGGGTTATGATTTGGTCACTCTGGAGGCCATTTGAGTACAGCGAACTTAGTGTCGTGTTCAGAAAATCAGTCTGAGCTGATTTAATCTCTGTAACATGACATGTTGTCCTGCTGGAAGAGGCCATCAGAAAATGGGTACACCTGTCATAAAAAGAAGGACATGGTTGGAAACAATACTAGGGTAGGCTGTGGTGTTTTAAAGATGCTCAACTGATGCTAAGGGGCCAGAGTGTGCCAAGAAAATATGTCCCACACCATCAACTGGTGACACAAGGCAGGATAGCTCCATGCTTTCATGGGGTTTATGCCAAAGTCTGACTCTATGTGAATGTTGTAGCAGAAATTGAAAGTCAAACGAAGCAACATTTTTCCAGTCTTCTGCTGTCCAATTTTGGTGAACTGTAGCTTCAGTTTCCTGTTCTTAGTTTACAGGAGCCTTCCTATCAGCTCGAAGTGATCTAGCAATTCTCCTCTGACACCTCGCAAAAATAATGAATTGAAGTGTAACTAACTGAATATTTTCTCTTGTTCAGGCCATTCTCTGTGAACCCTAGAGATGGTTTGTGCAGGAGTAAGAGCAGCAATTTGTGAAATACTCAGTCAAGCCCATCAGCAGATTGCTGTGACCATGTCAAAATGCACTGCGTTACTGCCATGTAACTGGCTAATTAAATCTTTGGGTTAATGAACAGTTGAATAGGTGTACCTAATGAAATGGCCAGTGAGTGTACATAGTCTTAACTGTGCAAAAAACATTTTAAATGGTCTTTCTACAATCACATTTTATGAACTGAATTATTTATTTAAACTAAGCTATTTGATTTAAAATTAAGTATTTTGGTACTGTATATTAAGTACCTTTATGTCAGGCTTGCTGCTTATTTAAGAAATAGTAACTCATCATAAACAAGTCATTCTTACTCAACAACCTAAGTTTCCTAATTTTGTGATGAGTTTGCAAATTTGTTTATATAAAGCCAACTTACCTTTTTATAATGTAATATACATCTGATTTGTATCAGTTGAGATTAAGTTAAGAGGAATTTTCCACTCTGCCCTGTTGGTAACCTGTTCTCATTTTTTTCTCTCTTTTTTATTATAAATTACGTACAAATATAATGTTCTTTTCATATTACACAGTACAGGTTATACAGTGATCACGTGTACACTATAAGGACAAAAGTATTTGGTCACATCTCTAAATCATTGAATTCAGATGTTTCATTCAGTTCCATTGTCATGGGTGTAAAAAAAAATCAAGCACCCAGCCATGCAGTCTGCCTTTGCAAACATTTGCTAAAGAATGAGCGGTTCTAAAGAACTGACTGCATGGTGCTGTAATAGAATGCCACCTTTACAACAAGTCATGTGGTGAAATGTCTTCCCCCCCTAGATATTGCATAATTAACTGTAACACACAGTATGTAAAAGTCACCAACTTTGTGCCACTAAATAACTGCAGAGTTCCAAACCTCCTCTGGCACTTGCATGAGCACAAAAACTTTCAGGCATGGGTTTCCATGGCTGAGCAGCTGTATGACAGCATTACATCACCAAACACAATGCTAAGCGTTGGATGGAGTGGTATAAAGCATCAGCGACTGGAATCTGGAGCAGTGGAAATGTGTTCTATAGAATCTGATTTTTCCATCTGGCAGGCCAATGGCTGAGTCTGGGCTTGTGAATGCCAGGAAAACACCACCTGCCCGACTGCATTGTGCAAACTGTAACTCTTGGTGGAGGAGGGATAATGCTATGGTTTTGTATTTCTGGGGTTGGTCTGGTCTCTTTAGTTCCAGTGAAGGGGAATCTTAAAGCTTCAGCATACCAAAACATTTTGGAAAATGTTACACTCGACATACACACACTCTCCAAAATCTTGTAGAAAGCCTTCCCAGCACTGCAGAAGCTGCTGTAGGTGCAAAGAGGAGCTGAATCCATATCGATTTAGAATGGGATGTAATAAAAGCTCCTGTCGAAGTAATGTGTCAGTGGCTCAATACTTTTGTCCGTATAGTGCATCTATAACTTAGACCATCCATGACAAAATAGGCAGCAGTCAGTATTCATGTTGGGGAAAACATTTTGATAGTCATTATTTCTCAGTCATTTGAGCATAGCTGGACTGATCACATTTTATATGGATTTGGCAACATGAGCGGAGCTGTCATACTTTATTTAGCTCTCTATAAATCAAAAGCACAAACTTAGAAATCCCAAATGTAATTTGCCTGCAATCTCAGAGAGCAGATTAAATAAACATCTCATTAAAGTATACAGCCCAATAAAGCCCATACAAGCTAAAATACATAATAAAGTAGCGTACTGATGTTGAGAAACTAAAGTATAATACTCTAATTCCAGTAGCTTATTCAACAGGACATAACACATTCATTCATAAGAAATCCCATCGCCCTGTCGCCTGTTCTTCCTTGACATAAGCCTGTACTAGACCTGTACTTATGGTGACCATGAGTCATATGATAATCCTTAGGGGATTTAGCACATAGACAAACACATGCTTCTCTCACTATGGCACACGCCTTGTCATGTCAAATTCAAACAGCAGTTTTAAAGTTAGCTATAGGAAAAGAAAGGAAAGGAAAGGAAAGGAAAGCTTTCAGCTATGTCATGGGGTTTGTGAGTTGGATGCATTTTCAAGAAACCATGAGACCTGGAATTGAAGAAACCACAAGACTCCTATTAGGAGCACAATCCAACTCTTCTCTTCCATTAGAGGGAAAAATCTGAGTGGCAGGAAGCTGGGATTTTTAGATATTACTGCTACAGCCATCACAATATAGTGAACTCACTAATCAATACCTACTTGATGGAAAATATTGACAGAAGTTGAATTGTTTTATCACTGTCTTTTTGACAGTTCCACTCCCTGGGATTTGTATCCATACTTCCAGGTAGGACAACTCCAATTTTTAGCTGTACGAGAGAGGGTGAACACAGTGTTTTGATATCAGAAAATGTGGGAGGAAAACAATATGAGGGCCTTATCTCAGACTTTACTAGTGAAATCAGCCGGGGTTAAGTCCCTGCAGCCAATCCCTTTCAAATTAAGTCCCTGAAAAATCCAGACAGTCGCCGGGCAATGCGGTGGTACCGTCTGGGAAAGGGCTTCCAGATAACATGTTGTTTAACTGGAGAGGGTTTAAGCTGTTGATTAAATCACAGTGGCATACAAATTGTTTCTGACTCGGAGGATCTGTGATTCATTTAGAAGTAGGGGAGTCAAGAGCCAGAGCCATGACTCAGGCAGGGCTGATGAAACAGTAATGTGATTAAATCACATCCTCTTTCTAACTGCATATTCCTCATGGGTCAGCAGCTAGAAGTGGGTAAAAGGGGAGGAAGCAGCTGGCCCATCAGGTGCCACATATTTCCTTAGGGGGAGGAATACGAGAGCTTGACAAGGTGAGGGGAAGTATTAGATTTTAAAATGGGAGACATGTGCTTTGTAGTATTGCAACTGCCTGTTTGGTAACTTCATTTGCAGTTTTCTCCAGTTTAAGATTAACAAAGGGGAGTTTTCCCTAATATATTTATGTGGAGGTGACTGTCAAGCAGCTGTCTCAGGAAAAATCCTGCATGAGAAACCTCCTTGAGGGTTGGACCAGAATGTAACCTGACTTGTGCCCTCTGCTGGTGGCCAGTGCTGCATTTATTTAATAATAAAGATCTTTCTCTTTTGTTCTCTCTCTGTGTGCCTGTGTGTATGTATGGAGCTTGAGTGGTTTTCTCCCATTAACACATACATATCTTGGAAAGAGTCTCCGGGAAAGCAGGAAGAAGTGTTACAGTTTGTCATGATTACTAAGACGCATTTCATGAAATCTTCTCCCCTTTTCAACTGCATTAACAAAACCTCTGACTCTTCAAGCACAACCTCACACATGCATTAAAACAGTTTGATCTGTGCTCAAAAACCACAAAACAGATTCAGTATCCATTACATGCAACATCAAAAAACTGAAAACACCATGTTCAGGACAAGGAACTCAAGTGTTTCCCACATCATGTTATTGTCTTGCCATTCAGAAACTACAAAACAGTGAAGTAAAGGCAGAAATGGACACCCTTAGCACTTCTTTATTGCTACAAAGTGATGTACTGAAAGATAAACTCACCAGCCACTTCATTAGGTATACCTGGTCAGCCACTCCCTAACACAAATATGTAATCAGCCAATGACAGGTGACAGCTCTCTGCATTTGGGCATGTAGACTTGGTAAGACAACCTGCTAAAGTTAAACGGAGCATCAGAATGGGGAATAAAGGAGATTTAAGAGCCTTTGAACATGGCATGGTTGTTGGCTGGCTTGATTGTTTCAGAAACTGCTGATCTACTGGGATTGCCCTGCACAAACATCTCTAGGGTTTACGGAATGGTCTGAGAAAGAGAAAATATCCAGTATGCAGCAGTTCTCTGGGCAAAAATGCTTTGTTTGCGCCAGAGGAGAATGGCCGGACTGCTTTAAACTGATAGGAAGGCAACAATAACTCTAATAACCACTCCTTGCAACCAAGGTACGCAGAAGAGTGTCTCTAAATGCACACAGGCTACAGCAGCAGTAGACCATACTGGGTGCCAGTCCTGTCAGCTAAGAGCAGGAAACTGAGGCTACAAGTCACAGGAGCTCAACCAAAATTGGACAATCAAAGACTGAAAAAAATGTTAGCTGGTCTAATGAGTCTTAATTCCCCTTGTGACTTTTCAATTCAATTCAATTTTATTTATATAGCGCCAATTCACAGCAAAAGTCGCCTCGAGGCGCTTCACACTGTAGGGTAAAGATAAAACAGTGTGAAAGGGAAAACCCCAACAAACCGATGATCCCCTATGAGCAAGCACTTGGCGACGGAGGGAAGGAAAAACTCCCTTTTAACAGGAAGAAACCAGGCGAACCAGACTCAGGGAGGGGCAGCCATTTGCCTCGACCAGTTGGGGGTGAGGGAACAGAGAAGACAGAAAGGAGAGCAGAGAGAGGCACACACTATGGGAGCGAGAAGATAACCTTTTATATGTTAAATTCAGAATTCGACAAATGGCATAATAGCATGGATCCCTCTGCCTTGTGTTAACAGTTTAGGCTGATGGCGATGTTTGTAATGCTGTGGGGAATATTTTCTTGGCACACTTTAGGCCAGCTGAGTATGATTTTTTCACATTCACAAGAGGGACTCAAAAAAGATGCAGAACACGCTCAAGTAAAGTTAAACGTGCTTTAATTAAGATGGTGCAGCTGTGCAATGTTTGAGTGAGAGGGTGCAATAATGGATGTTTAGAGAGTCTGTACAAAGTCCAGGCTGTGAGGAATGTTCCAGGCTGCTTAATCCTTCCAGTGGGAGTTTGCCCAAGCTTCCCAAGATCACAAGTAAGTATCCACAAATCTCCAGCAGCAAGTGAGAGGGGGTCAGGCAGCAGGTACAGGAAGGTTCGAGCAAGCGCCAGGTAAGTAAACTAGAAAAGGTAGCAGAAAACCAGGATGAGTACACCGCAGACAAAGACAGACCTAAACAGCAGAACATGAGGTGGCCACACTTAATACACAGTGACATGTGGGAGATCAAGAACAGCTTATATACTGCAGGTGAGTTCTCATGAGCAACAGCTGCACCTGCCTGACTGCTCCCATGCCATTTCTAGTCCTGGAACTAAGCAGAGTTAATGATAACCACCCGCACCTGCCACACCTATACAAGATAGAGAAAGAAGGCTAGAACGCAGAGAGGACAGAAAGAAGCAGGTCAACAACTGGAGGACAGGGGACCATGAAACATTTAAATACCACAGCCTATCTGAGTAATTTCAAAGTAATGTTAATGATGAATGAACCATGGTATGACATATACAATGCCTATAAAAAGTATTCACCCGCTCCCTTGGATGTTTCACCCTTTGATTGCTTTAATAAACAAAATCATGGTCAATATAATGTGGCTTTTTTGAAAAAAGGTCTTGCATGTCAAAGTGAAAACAGAGTTTTACAAACTAATGTCAATAAATTAAAAATATATAAGATAAAATAAATGTTTGCCTAAATATTCACCCCTTTAAAGGGACTGGCCTAATTCAACAGAGGTCCAGCTAGTTGATTCCAGCAGCGTCACAGTTAGTGAAATGGAGATCATCCGAGTGCAGTTGATGTGTTTCGAGTGTAGTATAAAAACTCCTGTGTTTCCCTGTAGAGTAATGGTTTACACATTTGACTTACAAGTGAAAGGTTCCTGGTTCAGTTCCAGGTGGGGGCACAAGCCCCTTTCACTATGGAAGGTTGGGCCAGGAAGTACACTTTGTCTGGGAGGTTCAGTCTCTGGTTCACCAGTATTCCTGCTACAGTTGCAACATGAGGGCAAACAAACACTCCAAGCAACTCAAATAAATTGTTATTGAAAAGTATAAGTGAGGAGATACTACAAAAATATTTCCAACTCACTGGACATCCCACAGAGTTCAGATAAATCAATCATTAGAAATGGAAGGAGTATAGCACTTATCTAACTCTGCCTAGAGCTGACCGTCCTCACAAACTGAGTGACCGGGCAAGAAGAAGAATGGTGAGGGAGGCCACCAAGACACCTATGACCACTCTGAAGGAGATAAAAGTTTCAGTGGCTCAGATGAGAGAGACTTTAAACACAACAACTGCTGCCTGAGTTCTTCATCAGTCAAAGCTGTATGGTAGGGTGGCAAAGAGAAGGCCACTGTTGAAAAAAGCTCATAGGAATTTGCTTCTGGAATTCACCCAAAGGCATGTGGGAGACTCCAAGAAAGGTTCCTTGGTCTGATGAGACAAAAACTGAGCTTTTTGGCCATCAGATTAGATGCTATATTAGGCAAACACCAGACACTGCACGTCACCACAAACACACCATCTCCACCATGAAGCATGGTGGGGGCAGCATCACGCTCTGGGGATGCTTCACAGCAGTAGATCATGGAACGCTTGTAAAGATAGAGGGGAACATGGAAGCAGAACAATATCACTAGATCCTGGAGGATAATCTGACTCAGACTCCAAGAGAACTACAGCTTGGGAGAAGATTTATTTTTCAGCAAGACCCCGACCCCAAGCATACAGGAAAAGCTGCACAGAAATGGTTCAAAAACAATGAAGTGAATGTTCTGGATTGGCCAAGTCAAAGCCCAGATCTTAATCCAACTGAGAATTTGCGGCTGGACTTGAAAAGAGTCACTGAACAACCTGACAGAACTTGAACTGTTTTGCAAGGAAGAATGGAGAAAAATGTTAGTGTCCAGATGTGCCAGCCTGATTGAGACATATCCACACAGACTCAGTGCTGTGATTGCAGCCAAAGGTGCATCTACTGAATACTGACCTGATGGGGGTGAATATTTATTCATAAATTTATTTTTTACCCTATATATTTTTAATTAATTGACATTAGTTTCTAAAACTCTGTTTTGACTTTGACATGAAATAAGCTTTTTTCAATTTTTTTTGTCTAAAAAAGCTAAATTATATTGACCATGATGTCATTTATTAAAGCAGGTTCTCATTCCATGTGTAATTTCACATGAAATTACTGTTCTTGAACTTCTTGTTCTTCCCCCACTGCCTCAGATTGTTTACATCTACTGTTGTTATCAACCTCGCTTTTGCTCGCTGTGTCCTCTGACCTATATATTGGTTAAATTGGGTCCTTGCAACAAGTGTGAACATTTTTGAGTCATTCGGTTTAAGAAATGACATTTGTACTGTAGCTGTGTTTATCTTCAGCCTCCTTATGTATTGCAGCTGATCAGTGAGAAAAATGAGCAAGTCTGTGTTTAGAGTTTTACCAAAAGATTACATTAGCTCTTCAAATTGTGTCTAACCAGGTGAAATTTGCTCAAGGTTATGGAAAAATATGGATTTAATAAATGAGCATTGGTTAAGAGAATGGGAGTTAGTGTTTTAGCAATTCAGAAAAACTGTAAAATGGTTGCAGGCTGCATGATGTGTCTGCACATGCCTTAAATGGAGAGCACCAAATGCTACCAATGGCAACCGCACCCTCTGAATCTCCTGATTTTTATAAATGTCCAGAAAAATGTGTTAACTTTGTAAAATATTTTTGAAACTGACTTTTAAAACATATGAAACCAGGCACAAAATTGCATTTTAACAAACATGCAAATGTACGTAACAGCCCAATTTAAAATGTTATAGGTGGGTCGTTAAAGAAGGGAAAAAGATTATAAAATTAATAGTTGCTATTTAGCCTGTTTTGGGCAATGTTCGAAATAGTGTGTATGTGTGTGTGTTAGTGGTAAGGTGGGGTGTGTTCTAACAAAAAACAAAGGGTGTCAAGGTTGGTTAATGAGGGTTTCTGCATAACAGTAGGTCTGGCTGAATTGCAACTTCCATGATGTCTGACTAATGTCTGATACATTGGTATTTTAGGACACTGGCAGAAAGGATAAGCTTACTTCAAAAGCTCTGAAGCATCCTTCAAAATATTCTTGGTCCAGATCCTGATTGACTTCCAAATTTTAATCACGTTTACTCCAGGCTCATCTCATTTTTACTTAAGCCTTGAGCATCCCTTGATGCTCAAGGCTTTTGCACAGTTTTGCATGTCTGGGTTCATTTTATAGAGTTTGACCTTGGAAAAATGAAGGTGATGCAGCATCTTAAATGGTCTGGCACGAACTGGGTTGAAGTGGAGGCCTGGTTAAAATGTAAGAGGAAAAGTTTTAGTGGCAAAAGCTGCACCGAGAAATCCATTTTGAAAAAGTTTTAAAGAATTCAGAGGTAAATTAATCCAGACTGGCCCTTTGGTTTGCTTCTGTCATTGAAATGTATCATTTATTTAGAAAATCACTTATTAATGTAGCATTACTTTGAACTCAGAAGTAAAAAGAGTTATGTAAAAGTATTGAAGACAAAGTCAGAGAGGTAAGGCTGAGACGGTTTGGACATGTTCAGAGGAGGGATAGTGGATAGACTAGACAAAAGATGTTGAAGATGGAGCTTCCAGGCAGGAGGGGAAGAGGAAGACCACAGAGACGGTTTAAAGGAGGACATACAGAGGGTTGGTGTGATAGAAGAGGATGCAAGGGATAGGGTGAGATGGAGGCAGGTGATCCACTGGGGCGACCCCTAAACAGAGCAGCTGAAAGAAGAAGACATTTATTTCCTGGTGGTCAGTAACAGATTTGCCAGAGGCCTTGTGAAGCTTGGATGCTGCTGCTTGCTGGGTTTAATGGGCCAGTAGGTGCCCAGCTTTCTCCCGCTGCTGATGCAGTTTTTGTCTGTTCTGCAGAGCTCTGCTCTGAGGTCCCTAAGAACATCCTCATGGGAGTGCTGAACTTCTTTATGAAGAAGTTCGACTCGAAGTTGGCCTCCTTTTGTAATTTCATCATGCTTGTTAGTTTAGTGGTTGCCCTACTTTTGTTGCTTTTCAATGTATCCCCTCTGGCTCACTGCACTGTGTGTCTGGGCAAAGTTAGATAGTGATTGTAAAATGTTGTCCTGTCAAAACCATTTAAATAAAGCTGTTGAAGTGTTTAAAATAAGTGAAAAAGCAGGAACTATTGAAGTTGTTGGCACTTGTGTGTAAGTTTCCTAATGTTTTTTTCTTTGAAAAAATTGATGAGAACTCCTCCTTGACATCAGGAATAAAAAGTGAAGCATGTAATAAAAGTTTTATTCTTCCACTTTTTGTGTCTAGTCCTGCTTTAAAAGTGAAAAAATTATTTTAATTACAGTAAATATCCAGTAACAGGTAACAAAATGACAGTTGTTATTTTATTTATGTTTAATTTACATTCAAAATCAGTGCTTGAGGGTAAAGGAAATAGCACCCTCTGCTGGCTTGAGACTTACAGAAACAAACGAAAAAAAAATCCATGCAGCCCTTTTGAAACTTCAAACTTATTTACATCCAATGGCTTGTTTGTTTGGTAAATGCTACCATACAATATCAGTTATTTATTTTTAATAATACAAAAAAACAAAAACAAAAACACTTACATACACCAAGATAGCAGCTGCACTGGTACTCCTACTTGGTTCACAACATATGCTACATGGACAAAAGTATTGGGCCACCTACACATTACCCCTACAGGAGCTTTCTGTGACATTGAATTCTAAATCCATAGATATCAATATAAAGTTGGGCCCCCCTTTGCAGCTATAGCAGTGTTCTCTCTTTTGGGATTACATTCTAGAAGATTTTGCAGTGTGTCTATGGGAATTTTTGCTCATCTCACTCATTCATCCAGAAGAGCATATGTGAGGTCAGACACTGATGGCCTGCCTCACAATCTCCATTCTAGTTCATCCCAAATGTGTTGAACAGGTTTGAGGTCAGGGCTCTGTGCGGGCCAGTAAGTTCTTCCACACCAGACTCATCCAGGTAGGCCCCTTTATGGACCTTGCTTTGTGCACTAGTTCAGTCATACTGGAAGAGACAAGGGCCTTCCTCAAACTATTCTCACAAAGTCAGAAGCATAGAATTGTCCAAAATGTCTTGGTAAGCCTAAGCATTAAGATTTCCCTTCAATAGAACTAAGGGGCTGAGGCCAACCCCAGAAAAAAACAACACCACAGCATTATCCCTCCTCCACCAAACTTTACACTTGATGCAATGCAGTCATGCAGGTGGTGTTTTCATGGCATTCACCAAACACAACCTCAGCCAGCAGGCTGCCACATAGAGAAATGTGCTTTATACCACTCCATCCGACATTTGGAATTGTGCTTGGCGATGTAAGGCTTGCATGCAGCTGCTCAGTGATGGAAACCCATGCCATGAAGTTCCTGGCGCACGGAGCAAATTTGGAAGTTTGCAATTACTAAATAGGCAGAGCGTTGGTGACTTTTATGCACTATGCACCTCAGCACTCGGCAACCCCACTCTGTAAGTGATCTTCATGGCAGTGTTGCTGTGGTTATAACATTTACAGGCCAACTTAATTTGACCTTCTCTACACTTTTGAATGCACATGTCCAACTGTTCAGTGTTTCAGTACTTTTTGCACAACTTGCTGTTCTCTAACAAGGTGCTTAATTACAGAATTCACAACTAGTGTTTGATCCATGAATTGACCAGTAAATTTCCTCGTTCATTTAGAATTGGTATTTAAACAGTCCTCTTCATCATCCAGTTCACATTCTGACATGACAAGATGGCACCTAACAATTGATCAAAACCTGCACCCCAGAACCTCAATGACCTGAGGGCCGCCCTTCAAGAAGAGTGGAATGCATGTCTCAGCAGACAATAAGGCGACTTGAGAACACCATGAGACGTCATTGTCAAGCTGTAATTGATGGCCAAGGGCACATGACAAATTATTGAGACATTGCCATTTTTTTTGTGGTATACCCACCAGTGTTGTTGGCTTTTGTTTCAATAAATTGTTTGAGATGAGGAAATCACCATTGCATTCTTCTACTTAAATGCCCCAATTTCATGATGTAATATCACTGTAGTGCAAACTTTTACTTTTTCCGTAAATTAGGATTATTACTATGTCAGATTACATGAGCCTGGGATCATAATTTTTTGTCCTGACTTGTGTTAAAATCATAGTAGACTGTACTGGATTCTGGCTCACTGTATTTTATGACTTGTTTGATGCACACACAGCTAGATGAGTAAAATGCCAGGGTCTGACATCACTGATCTACCTGATTTCACCAACAAATGTCTATGTATGCAATTATTGTTTCATAAAAGAATTTTAACCTGGAACCATTCTTTGTCCTACTATGATACTGAGCTCTTATTTTCCAGGCCATACATTCTGGTGAGATGTAGTGAAGACGACAGTCCAATAGGAAATTAAATATAAAATCATTCCTCCTTGCTTCTCTATATATAAAGTCTCTAGATTATTGTCAAATAGAAGACTGCCTTACTCTATCATGCATCAGTTTGTTTTGCTGAGATGTTATGAAAAATAGTTGATGCTGTAATAAATAGGGGAGTAAAAAATAGCAATTATTATGTCTAAACCCTAGTTTGCCTCTGAATAGGGGTCTGAAAGGGCCATCACTGGGATGATATTGTGTGTCAGTAACTAAAGCTGATGATTTCATACAGAAGAGACACTGTCAGCAAGAATGTTTTCATATTAACTACAAATAGTAACATTTAATAGTAGCACTTATGTGACGTGATTTTTATCAATGTTTAACAAACAGGGTGGTTGCTGAATCACAGATGCTGCTCTTCAACTGCATCAGTTAGGCACAAATTCATCTTTATACTCTAAATGTAAAACTTGATAATCTTTTACATCTGAAAGAGTTAAACCAACAGTTCTTTTAGGGCTGAGGTAAGGCACAGTTTGGGAGTCACCCGACATTCATGTTCTTTATTGTGTGATTACTTTTGCCATAAGTGAGTCAAGACAATATAAGAGTTCATAAACAATATATCATCATTTATGGACTCTTGTTTTGGTTTTAGTTTCTTAGATTCCAGGGCCCTAGTCCAGGAAGCAGGTTCTACTAAAGTTCTGATTTTGTTAAGCAATTTCCCCCCTGGGATTAACAAAGTATTCTGATTCTTTAACTCTGAGATGAGGGAAATTCCATGCTTTCTGTTCCAGAAAGAGGGTTAACTTAAACTCTGAGTCAGTTTCTGGAGTAACACACTGCGAACATAACATGCTAACTTCAACCCTTCTGCTTCACCTGAAACAGCTGTATGATGTTCAGTTTCATTTTTCTCATTTATAAAGTCATAAACAAAGCAGAGCCCATTAATCTGCATAAATTTGTGTTTTTACAAACACCCAAATCTTTTTTTAGATGGTATTTCATTATTTTATGTACCTAACGTGAGTTCTTTTATGATCAATCAGTTGTTAGTGTAAGAACAGAGACAGGAATTACACACATGGACAAAAGTGTAGGTACCCTTCCGTTAAAGAAAGATAAAAACCCACAGAGGTCATTGAAATAACTTGAAACTCACAAATGTAATAAATAAAAATGTAATGAAAATCTGACATTGGTTATGAATGATGGTTCAGCAGAATCATTTAAAAAAAACAAACTAATGAAACTGGCCTGGATAAAATGATGGTACTCCTAGAAAAGACTGAAAATAATTTGACCACAGGGAAATGTTACTGCGAGCTAAGGTGTGTCCTGTAATTTGCATCACAAATGTCTTCAAATTTATCAGTCAGTCTGTTTAATTAAGAGGTAAAAAGTAGTTGCCATGGTGAATCCTGGTATCAGGGCTCCACTAATGATGACTTTCGGTCTTTACTTAACGCTTCACTCAGTGTGAACAAACTCGGTGTTAACTCAACCAGTGCTGATCAAGGAAACTCAGAGTTGCCAGTCTAAGGGTTGATCAACTCAGAGTTTATGATTAGACTCAGAATTTGTTGAACATGCTTCATGGAATACAACCCAGGTCCAACTAGTCATGTTTTAGTTAGTATTCCTATAGTTCTTATATGTTTGGTCATTGCTCCAGCCTTCCTTGTATGCTGTCCTTGAGAGTTTATGAGTTTTGGGTCATTGTGCATTTCCTGTGTTACTTGTGCCGTGTGCTTGATTGTGGTCACTTGTGTTCCTCTCACTCGTGTTCCTTGTTTGTAATCAGTTCATGCATTTATAGCCCTGTTGTAGTGTCAGTTAACCTCCCTTTGTGTTTCTCTGCTTGTCAACAGTTACTATTAAAGTTATTGTGAGGATTTTGCTTTTCCGGGCTTTTTTTTTCACAATCAGCCAAATAAAGGCTCGCTTTATGTTTAGGTGGTCTTCTTCCTCTGAATTTGTGTTTGGGTCCTTTCTCTTCAACACTCCTACAGTCATGACACTAACAATGTTTCTACTAGCTATTTGATCATGGGACATACTTACTTTTTCATAGGACTGCATAGAGTCTTCTGAAACCTTTTTTCATATGGCTGTACATGCACATACACATAATTACATAATTTGCATAATATACATTTACATAAAGTATATAAGTTACTGCTTCTTTGCATATTTTTTTTTGTATATATTAGCTCCATGACGATTAATGTTTAACTTTTGAAAATGGAAGTTGTTCATCTGACTTCCAGGCGTCTTCTTAGCTTTTGTTTGGGCAATTATCTAACAGGCAGCTACATTTCCCCGGGAAGCTTCTGGCAGTTGGCAAGCCTTAAAGCTGATTTAACTTAAAACTTGTCAGTCTAAGGCAAAATGTGACAATCTGTGGTATACACCCACCCTGATCAGGTACATCTAAGCCATTTTTAGCAGTAATGAAGACTGGAGCAGTGTGAGGTGTTTAGAGAGGAATTTAACACATAAGCTGGTCTTGATTATTTACTGCTCCATACTGTTTCTGAATGAAGGAGTGCCTATGAACCTCTGTGAAAATACAGGTAGCGCTCATTCCCAGTGCTGTGCCATGCCTGCCAGCATTTCATACTGTATATAATATTGAGTGATATACCCATGCATGCTCACTATCAAGACAGTTATACACTGAAACAATTTCTTGAATAAATTTTACATTTCAGGCTCTCATATATTTACGTTTACTTGGGATCCAAACTGACAGCCATATTCTGTCTATTGAGTTCACATTCAGTCTGAACATGATAACCAGGAAACTTTCTCAAAATTCCAAAGTTCTTTGTTCTAATCAAGTTGTCCATGGAGTCATGAAAGCCCTGAGTAGCAACTCAGATTAAAACCCTGAAGACTGCCGCTGTAAACAATAAATCTAAATTTTGGCAAGGCCTCGAACCACAGAGAAAAGTGTTTGAGGTGGAGTTTACAGGATCTTTTACTTTGCATGAGCATTCAGCTGAACCGAGGCTGAATGTGGAGCCCGAGGCAAAAACAACATTTCGAGTTCAAGGTGGATGTCGGGAGATCTCCCATGGCTTTCTGAACATTATCACAGTTCAGTGGTTGATTGTCCTATAGCAGCACAAACAAGAATCAATCTGGATTTTGCGATGGAACAAGGCCAAGTGATTAGGTGTTTAGGTGAAAATGAAAAGTGCACAGCAGAATTACTCAGGGGTGAATTGAATCAATGTTCTTAGCATTTAGTGGGACACAACAATGTAATGTGAATGAAAAGAGGCTAATAGACTCTCAAAATCATTTATAGGTAAAAAAAAATGCTGAAGGACCCATTTTCATCAATTAATCAGGTAGCTGTGATTCCTGTAAAAGTAAAATCCAGTGTAGTTACCTTTAACATTTGAGATTTGTGTGATTTATCTCTGTATTTACTGGTTATGAGTGTTCACATCACAGTGTAACACTAGGAAACAGTGAGGCTGTATTTTCACCTCACTCCTCTCAAGTGTCAGAGAAAAAGAGCCTCAGAAAAGGTACTTTTTTATTATTTGCTGAAATGTGTCAGTGTCGCAAAGAGTTCAAAGCCTTGGTAACTATTAATCCATCACAGGCTTGGCTCCCAAGCCCCTCTGCTCTGACCTTGGGCAATAAACAGCATTACTGATGTATTACAGGAGCAGGGACTGAATAATTACATGGAGGAGTTAAGGGAATTTGACATAGCACGACAGGCTGGATGTTGCCAACACAGATGGGTATAAATAGTGTATGTCACTAGAACCTTAAAATGCCAACAAATCTGATTCTGTGCGGGGTAAAATCAGCGTGGGATGTGATTATGGAAGCCTGGACCGAGGCTTGAGTTTTCCAGACCATAGCCAAATAATTACAAGTGACCAGATATTGAGGCTTGTATTTTTTTTTCTGATGAAATTTCAATTTTACTGCAAGTTGCAAGTAAAGCAGAATCTATTTTTTAACAATGTAATAATGAGATCAACTTGTAGGAACTGGGAATTACCAAATACCATGAAATGCTTACATTTTTACAAAAAACAATGCATATAGACGTAAGTCTTAGACTCAAGCACTCTTATTCCATCATTCAGCATTTCGTTGTTTGTAGAAAGTTTGTGTTACACTTTTAAGGAGCTAACAACATCACTTGTTTAAAGATCTGCTAAGTCATCAACACCTCCTCCACACTTTATCAAGTGTTTGTCCACCAGTGGATATCTGAGTAGTTTCTATTTCTGCTTGCCATGGGTCACCGATTGTGATAGCTGCTGTCAACACTTACAGAATCAGGTAGCTCTCTCTGTCATTGCAATTCTCAATACTAGTGCCAGGAGGCTCAAGTAATTTTGTTCCTCATTTGTTCCAAATCTGAACATCCAAATGTTCTGATTATTTTAGAATTTTAGATTGTAGCACTTTTTTCAGGCTACAAGGATACAAAACTTATTTATGTCTGTAATGAGTGAAAGAAAAACAGTTTGCAACAGGAGGCTATACAAAGAACTATTAAAATGATGATTTTTTTTTTTTTTTTTGCTAAACTTACTGTGTGCATTATTCTGCAATGAATAAACTTTATAAGTCTATCCAAAACACGCTGGAGAGATTAAATCTCTCAGCTGGCTTGTGAAGGCCTCGGTTTTCCCTCCAGAGTTGTTGGAGGAGGTGGCTGGATGAGGAAGGTAAGTCTGGGTGTGTCTGCTTAGACTGCTGCCCCTGTGGCTCAGATATGGATAAGTGGCAAAAAAAAATAGATGGATGGATAACATTAGACTGTAAACATAACTATTATTGTGTGTCTTGGAACTTACTTCTCTTTTCTTGTAATCATACTGTCTCCTTCTTTCCACTGCTTCCGTTAGGGGTCTCCACAGTGGATCATCTGCCTCCGTCTCACCTCTGCATTTCCTCCTTCACTACATCCATGAACCTTTTCTGTAATCTTTCCCTTTTACCCCTGCCTGGCAGCGCCATTTTCAACATCCTTTGTCCAGTATATCCACTATCCCTCCTCTGAACATGTCCAAACCATCTCAGCCTTGCCAAACTTCTCAACCTGCACTGTCCCTCTGATGTACTCATTTCTAATCCTGTCCATCATGGTCACTCCCAGCAAAAATCTCAACATCTTAATTTCTGCCATCTCCAGGTGCGCCTCCTGTCTTTTCATCATTGCCACCATCTCCAAACCATATATTCTAAACCATTTTTATTTTGCACTGATCATCATCATAATTAATTCCACATTTAGTCCACATTATGACTTTCACTTGGTTATTTCATGTTGTCATACCTGTTCCATTCACAGTACACTTGTGCATGAGCAAAAATATTCAGTGGAAGCATTGCTACATACATACAGATGTGACCTTCTTTCCTGCATTTAAAAAGAAGAGCTGGAGGAGCATCTATTGTAACTGCAGTTCAATCTGCCTGATGATGAAATTAAAGTGTTCTTCAGCCCCACCTGCGTCAGCCTGTTTCTACAGCTGTTACTCCAAAAAAACAAAAAATCAACAACCTCATCTTAAAATAATTTTTTTAATTTATTGTTCTCTGTGACTTCTGACATCAGCCCAGGTGATCCTGCAATTATAGCAAGATCAGAAGAGGCACCAAGGTATAAACACAGAAACATATAGTAACACTGTGCTGCATGAGACTCTGAGTTCTGTGTTTTAATGCCATCAATTCAGACTTAATATTGGTCATTGTAGTCTATTTTTTAGTCTTGTACCCTTATTTGTAATGGTGTTAAGGTTCTTGATATGACCTGGGATTTTCTGCATGTAGTTATCTGACTAACCAAGATCAGTATTTTTTTTTAAATGTAACTATATGATCATGTTTTACTTTACTTTTTTAAACCTTATTCTGGTATTAGTTTGAGACACTCTCAACTCTAAAATGTGTGCATTAAATTGGCTGAATTTTGGCAAGTGACATAAGTCATTTAGAAAAAGCAATGATTTCTCTGTTAATGTGTTACATCCAAGAAAGATAATGTGAAGCTTTTGAATAACCTGCTTCTACTTGATTTAAATGCACCCAGAAAAATGCACTTATTTCAAAATTTAAAGAATGATGTAAATATTTATTATACAATCTCGTGCATTTTCTAGTCTAAAAATACTCCCACCCAAAAAACTTTCTAGAAACTCTTCAAACTCTCCTCTGAAGTGCCGAGCTGTTCACATTAAATTGTCCTTAGAGCTACAGAAACCTTGGCGACCACTGAACTGTGCCAAGGGAGGTTAAAACCCTCGAGTGAAGCTGAGAACAAATCATACCTAACAAGGCCACAGCCTTGCAGTGGAGACATAGCAAACAGGATATTTTACTTCAAACATAAATTTAAATATCTAGAGTATGCGTATAGAATTTAATATTTCATCGAAAAGACATTGCCTGTAGATCTTAGGTCAAATTAAATTCTCCTTAATGTACCATGGCTGTCAAATGCTTTGTATCAAATTCAAAGGTTAAATCTGACCCATTTGCCCCAACATTATAGAGAACATCATTAAATATTTAATTTGATTGGAACAAAGTATGTTATCAAAATATAAAACTGGAAAGGTCCATTAAGCCCATGAGCAAAAAACAGCACATTTTACCAAATATATTGCATTAAATCACAGCTACAAGATTCATATCAAAATGTAGGTAACATTTAGACCATTTTATATGCTAGTTACTATAGTGATATAGTACGGACCGGATATCTGTCCCACATGGTGATATGACACTTGAAATTTTACTTATCATATTTTTTCCAGTGAATTATCAGAAAACAGATAAAACATTGAGGTATCAATGCTTGTTTTTGTTACTCTACTTCAAAGACAAATTGGTGCTTTTGCTAGAACAAAAATCATGCTAACGAAAAATTCGATTTCGAGTTTTTAACAGACTTTAAATGTGTTTTTAGCCCTGAAAATGTTATATACCTAGTTCTTGTACTAGAAAATAAAGTGAATTTATGATTTAAAACCCCCTAAAGTTTAATCTATAGTACTTGTCTGTGCTATGGGAGTATGTAACTCTGAAAATGCTCATAGTATGAAGGTAAAAATGTTTTTTAGTTTCATTAAATATGCTAAAGTTATTGTACAAAGAATATGCTTATTCTAATGATGTTAAATGGGGTACTCACTAATTCTTCATTCCATGTGTAAGAATAGAAAAAATATTTACTGAGCACAGAAATATAAACCGGACTGAAATATAAACCCTGTTGCCAGAAAAGTTGGGATATTTTCTAAACCGCAATAAAAATAAAGATCTGTGATATGGTAATTCATGTGAGCTTTTATTTAATACACAAATGTACAAAGAAAAGATTTTGAATAGTTTCACTGTCCAGCTTAATTGCATTAAGTAAATACACACAATTTTAGAATTTGATGGCTGCAAAATACTCAACAATAATTGCAACAGCTTTCAAATAAGATTGAAAAGTACACAGAATATTCAACACCAATTTGAATGACTTACCATTAAGCAGGCTAATTGGGAGCTAGTGAGGTATCATGACTGGGTATAAAAGGAGCACCCATTAAAGGCTTGGTCTTTCCAAGCAAGGATAGGCTGTGGCTCAACACTTTGTGCCAAAAAATTGTTTCCATTTCAAAGTGCTAGACTGCAGAAAATTTGTATCTTTCAACATCTGCAGTGCATAATATTGTGAAAAGATTCAGAGAATTTGGAGACATCTTAGTGTGTAAAGGCCAAGGTTGGAACCCACTGATGAATGTGTGTGATCTTTGAGCCCTCAGGCAACACTGACTAAGAAACTGTCAAGCTCATGTGACAAATGTAGCCATCTGGACTCAGAAGCACTTCAGAAAACCATCCATTCCACCAGTCCATCACTGCGTCCTGAAATGCAACTTGAAACTGTATTACACAAGGAAGAAGCCATACATCAACTCTATGCAGAAATGCTGCTGAGTTCTCTAGGCCTGAACTCATCTCAGATGGAGTGAAAGACTGTGGAACTGTGTGCTGTGGTAAGATAAGTCCACATTTCACATTGGAGGGAAAAATGGGGGGATCGAGTTCTCCAGTGGCTGGACTTCACAGACAGAGCGTGCTTGAGTAGCCTGCTGTCTCTCTAGATCTATCTCCTATTGAAACTATATGGCTTATCATGAAGACAGTCCAAATCAGACAGTGGCAACCATAAACTATCAATCAAGTGAAATGTTATAAGCAATTTATTTAATTAAGCAAGATATGAATCCATTTCACCTCTGGGACTAATAAAGGGACTCTGATTCTCATTTATATCAAGAAAGAATGAACAAAAACATTAAAAAAAGGGGTTATAAAACAAAGGTAAACAGAATCAGAAATATATGTCCCACCTTTTGTTCAGTGTGTTACAGCCATAAAATCGTAAATTTATGTGTATTTACTAAATACAGTTCAGCTGGTCAGTAAAACTATCAAATATATATTTTTTTTAAACTTTGATCAAGATTCTTTTCTGAAAGAACACCACTGAGCTTGCAGGAATCATAAAATAAAAGTTTTACCCCATTACCTCAACATCAACTTCTATTCTCTTCCTTTTGCTAAACAAAAGTCTCAGAGAAGGTTACAAGACTGGTTTTCACTCGTAGTCAACTAAACATGCCCTTGGTCGCTAAAATTTTGTGATGAACAGCTTAAAGATACTATGTTAATATCCTTTTGACTTTCTAATAGTTGTAACACTCAAAGATAGTCTTTTTTTTACCTTTTGTAGGCGTCACAAACTCAAAGACAACCTCCTCATATGTACTGTGTGTTGCTACCACATGTAGCTTCTATCATCTGTCAAAACACTTGGGGGTTGAAAAGGTGAGGCTGAGGTCCTGTTGACATTCTGAGAGATGAGCTTTAGTGGTAAGTAGACAGAGGGATGAACTTTGGCTGATTGCAAGCAGAATATCAATAATACATGAGGTGTTTAGTGAGTCTGCGTCCACCAGTTTTATTTATGGAGCTTCTTCTGCATAATGTGGCTGAAGATGTAATCAGTGGAGCAACAAAGCCAAGTGATCTATGTCTACACTCTTATCGGATCACTGAAAGGTTGCATGCTGGCCAGACGGGGACAATGTGTACCAATGTTGCTATTTAACGGTGGACATTGTGTAGATGTAGCAGTGTCAAAAATCAACTTCAGCCCTTCACCTCCTTCTACATCATTATCTTCCGTGGTGATAAGAGACAGTGGTGGTGTTGAAAAATGTTCCCTAAAATTTATTATCAAAGTTAGAGTCCCCAAGGTGGCTTGGTGGTGATATGTATCAAGACAAATACTAAATCCTCTTTTGGAGGTAATCAGGAGACTCGGAAGAGATGGGTAATCTTAAAACTGTGTCCCTTAGCACCAGAGTACCCTCCTGATATAATTTACTATTATTTCCCTGTCACAAATTATACACAGGCTCCAACCAATAGCACTGGGGAAAATAAACTTTGCTGATTGAACTTTTGCCTTGTGTGTAATACTTGAAGACTGTGTTGAATTACAGCCTGCTGTTTGGTCAGTGAGAAAACTGAATTACTGCATAACAACAACAAAAAGTGAAAATAGGTTTCCAAGCTGAAACCCAAACAAATAAATGTATTGTACGTTCCAACCCATTTACAACCCATTTACAACTAGTAGAGGTAAAACATACTATGTCTGCAGTGAGGAGTGAAAGCTGCACTATCGAGAGAAACCCAAGGCAGCTTATTACCACAAAATGACATACAGGGCAGTGATGGACCAATAAAGAGTAGAAAGAAATGGAACTTTGCATTAGTCCAAGGAGACTGCTGAATAAATACTCACATCAGTTCATACGTGTCTCATTCATAGATAGATAGACAGACACTTCATTCATCCCCATAAGGCAAATTCAGGTGTCAAAGTCTACAAACACCTGTTAAAATACCATGTTTTTCTGATGGAAAAAAATCTGACCATGATAAAACATATAAAACCTTTTTCTACCTTTAACATGACCTATAACCTGTGCAATTCAATTGAAAAAGAAACAAATCTGTTAGAGGGACAAATATAAAAAATAAAAAAGGTCCAATAAATTGGTTGCATAAGTGTGTACGCCCTACAACTTATACTTTGTTGAAACACCTTTTGCTTTAAATACCTCATTCAGTCTTTTTTGGTACAATTAATTAATTAATTACAAATAAAGTTCAGCTGCCCTAGTAGGAGTTTCCTGACAATTACTCAGTTGTATCCCACAGCAAAAGCCATGGTTTGCAGAGAACTTACAAAGCATCAAAGGGATCTTACTGTTCAGAGATATGACAGGAGAAGTTGACATCTCTCCAAAATTGATGAAAAGACAAGATGAAAACTGGTGAGGGAGGCTACCAAGTATATACATGTGGAATGGCCCCCTTCACTGGCCAGGGCTGCTGTGTGTTTCCCTCCAGTTCCAGGTAGGTGACAACCTGGAACTGGTGAATAAATGCAACAGGAAGCACCAGGAGCATTTAAGGGCAGGTTGTCCAGTCATGTATAAGTATAATACATCCGATTTTATGTAT